>JASDQU011402175.1:8562-19829 GCA_032191745.1 Picea mariana
TTTAAAATATTTTTTTTATTAAATTCAATATTAAATGTTTATTTTTTTATAGTATAAAGTATTTTAGCAAATATATATATATATATGATTAGGTAAATTTTCCAAATAAATTTGATAGTTTTTTCAAATTATTTTTTTCCTTTATAATTTTTATTCAACAACTCCTTTACTATTTTCCAAATAAATATGATAGATTTTTCAAACTATTTTTTTCCTTATAATTTTTATTCAACAAGTAAATAAAAATCAAATTTTTATTATGTATACTTCACTTACATATATTAGATGTTATATATTTAATATATATTTAATTTCTCTATTATTTAAAAATAATCTTTTAAATAATCTTTTATTCAACCAATTTGTCCCCGAGGTGTAGGACAGTTGGGGACGGAGTGTGTTGTTAAGCCACTTCGTGTTGTTAAAGTCACCAGTTCGAAGCCTAAAGGGACAAAAAATCCAACCATGTTAAGGGTTGGTGTGGCTCAGGCATCCCCGGGTGATTTTGACGGCTTAGATGCCCCTGAGTCACGGTTTCTCAAGCCACGGGTGATTTTGACGGCTTAGATGCCCCTGAGTCACGGTTTCTCAAGCCACAAGTTAATCGCTTAGCCAACAGATTTCACACAAATTAACAAACAAAAAAAAAATCTTTTATTCAACAAATAAATAGAAATCAATTTTTTATTATGTATACTTCACTTACATATATTTGATGTTACATATTTAATATACATTTAATTTCTCTATTATTTAAAAATAATCTTTTGTATAGCTTTTTTCTTTTTAACTTTATGTCACATTCCTCCAGAAGGTATCATAGTGACTAATTGTAATTTAAAATTTAGATTGTCACACTTTATGTGAAAGTATCATTTTCTAGGGGGAAGTCCTAGTATTCTTGTCTTCTTACCTATCCATCTAACCATGATTTGATTCATTGATCAACACTTGTGCACAATGATTATTCTTTTTCCTTGAAATTGTGGTTTGTTGATTTTCTACATTGAGATTAGCTTCATCATTCAAGCATGTTTGACACATGATTGCCAACTTTTTGGTTTGGTTTATGTTCTTTGATCCTTTTTGAGTGAACTAGTGCTTGTAGATATGAATCTTGAAGATGTCTTGTATTTTCATAATCTACAACCTGATCCCATCTAAATTTGTATCATCGTGTCCATTAAACAGGCTATTGTTAATCTCATCATATTTGGGAATATGTGAACAAACCTAACTTAATGAGCTTAATATTTTTTTAAAGTGGTTTCCCAAGGTATTTCCAATATCTTAAAAAATGATAAATGCCAATGGTATTTTGATGACACACATAGTAGTAGCATTGAAATCTAGGAAGTATGAAGTAAAAAAAAATCCCCTCTCTCTTAGAACCAAGGACCCTCCCCAAAAAATGTATGATAATCAACAAGGTTTGAAAACTTGATAGTAAATAAAATTTCAGAGCATATATATTCCTCACAATGCTTTTTCTAAATACACGTACAAGTCTGTTGTAGGAGGCCAGAAACCATTAAATTTTCAAAATAACAAAGATGATTCATAAAATAATAGTAGGTTAGTGGCCTCCAACTTTGGCACCTCTTCAAATTTCTCTATGATATATGTACTAGGTAAAGCATGGTTTAGAGCAATTGAAGTAGGGGGTGTATGCACAAGATCAAATTGCGATTTATATATACCACGTATCGATAGAGCTCTTTGAAAAAAAAACATTTTTTCGAAGAGAGATAACCATAGTTTTAAAGCTTTATTTGGTGTCAAAACCCTCTCAACAAGGCCCCAAAAATAGGATTGATGTCAAGCATTTAGTCAAACACCTATCCTTTAGAATTCTCTTTAAATACCTATAATGAAGACATTTCATCAAACAAACATCATATAATTATATGAAGAATTGCATAAAATGTTACATAACAATGTGTTCTCTATACATATTAAAAATTCAAGATTTGTAACCGTGTGTTGTTTGTGCATATGCAAAGATAAAGAACTACACAAGATGTTCTATATATGAATTTAACCTAACAATATATACTAATCAAATAAACCCATATGTTACATAAAAATTACATTCATATTAGTACAAAATGTTTGAAAACATGAATACAAAAAACTCTATAACATATTAAAATATATGAATGCACTTGTTATGGACTCTTAAGCATGAGTGAAAAGAAGAAGAGGTGTTGAATTCATTCCTACACTAATCTATGAGAGAAGAATTTGCAGAAATTAAAGCATAAAAGTTGCAAGCAAATGAAATGAACAACAAACCATCAACAACATGATATCTTGGAGAAAACCCTTTTGGGGGAAGAACCCCACACCCTAAATCACATTCAATGTATTACAATAACTAAATGGTTATGATACAAAGTCTTTGTGCTCTCAACAAGAGTATTCAACAGTAGCATTATTATGGAAAACATCGATAGCATAACAGTAAGATAAAACTTACTCGCTCATTTCCTTCATCCCTTGCACTAAATAAATAGGCATAAATAAAACCATAAACCATTTAATGGTTTTTCCATTTCTACTTGTTGGAACCCACCAACAAGTTATTCCTTGACACTGCTCTATGCCATTGATTTAATCCACTACAACACTACATTATTCTTTGCTCCACTACAACATTGAAATATTCTCTCCTCTACTGCAACACTACAATATTCTCTACTTGACTATAACATTGCAATATTCTCTCCTTTAATGTAGCAATGCATTATTATATCCTCTAATGTAGGAATGCATTATTATATCCTCTAATGTAGCACCACAATATTCTCTACTGCATTGTACCACTACAAGGTGTATGACACACCTATTCCAACACTCTCCCACTTGTCATATACCTTGCAAGGGTAAGGGATAATGCATCATATTTCGAGCTAATTGCTAGGGCCCATAAGGTCCATAGACTCATGGAACCACTTGAATTTACATATGCTCACTCATTTCATCAATGCATCTGCAACATTATGCAAGGTGTCAACTTTATCTAGTATCACCTTTCCATCCTATACCATTCCCTAATAAAATGGTATTGGATATATATACATGCTTTATATTTACATGAAAGGTTGGGTTCTTAACTAAGAAAATGGCATTGTTACTATCATAATGAACTGTAATATCTCTCTGACTTAGCCTTACTTACGAATATAGTTTCATGAGCCAAATGTCCTCCTCGTATGCATGAATAGCTACAATATAGTCTAAATTTGCAGTGGACAAAGTGACTACATTTTGTCGCTTTATCATCCATCTCACTTCTCCTTCTATTTGCATCCCTTGCCTAATCAGAATAAATATAACCTTGTATATCCAATGAGTGTGGATCCCTTGAAACATCATTATGATAGAAAATGAAATATTCAGAAGTACCTCGCAAATATATGAACACCCTCTTTGTTGCAACCCAATGTTCATGTTTAGGATTAGCCATGAATAGACTTAAGACTCCCACTGCTCGGGAAATGTTTGGTCTAGTATAGACCATAGTGTACATTGAACTACCAAATGCACTAGCATAAGGAACACGAGCCATATCCTCCATCTTTATGAGTGTTGTAGGACATTGCTTAATTGAAATCTTAGTTCCCACATAAATTGGAATACTCAATGATTTGCAATATGTCTGATGAAAACGTTGTAGCATAGAATTTACATACTTACTTTGGCTCAACTAAAGCCTTTTCTTCACTTTATCTCTCATGTTCTCCATTCCTAAGATATATTTTTCAACCCCCAAGTCCTTCATATCAAATTGTGTTGAAAGTTAAGACTTCAAATCATAAATTACATCCTTACTATTACCAAAGAATAACATATTATCTACATATAGAGTTATAACAAGGAAATGATCACCATCTTGTTTCTGATACACACAGTGATCTAATTTGGATCTAAGAAATCCTAATTCCAACACAAAGGAATCAAACTTTTGGTACCACATTCTAGGAGACTATTTGGGACCATATGTATATATTTTTGACTTGCAAACCAATGACTCTTTACCTTTTTCAACATAGTGCTTTGGTTGTGTCATATAGATCTCCTCCTTCAAGTCACCATGTAGGAATGCAATTTTTACATCTATTTGTTCTATCTATAAATCAAAGGTTGTTGTTACAGATAATAAAAACCTAATAGATGGTAACTTAGAAAACAGGGAAAAAATATCACCAAATTCTATCCCTTCAACCTGGGAATATCCTTTTGTAACCAACATTTCCTTGTGCTTTTTAGCACTTCCATCTAAACTAATCTTCTTTTTGAACACCCATTTTCGTCCATCAGGTAATGGGACCAAGTCCTGTGTATCATTCTTTCTGAGTGAATCCATTTCCTCATCCATGGCCAATCTCTAGGACTCTGTATCTTCCATCTCCATTGCCTCTTTCACTGATCTAGGCTCATCGGTATTAGAAAATAAAGAAAATATACATCTAAAATAATATGGACTATAATTATACCTATTTGGTTTCCTTTTCGGTTGAGTGGACCTCCTTAAATTTTGAGGTGGATTTTCTTCCTCCTCTTCCAAATTGTCCACATCCTCCTCCTCATTAGGTCCATCATGAATTTCTTGTTCATTTTCTGGTTCAACTTTCTCGATATTGGGTGGTAGTTGAACCACTAATTTCTTCTCATCCTCTTTTGGTTGCACCACTATGGGAGAAGACTTCACTTCTCTGAAAAGAACATTTCTTCTATACAAATTTTTTTGAGCCATAGGTTCCCAAAGCTTTTACCCTTTCACACCAACATCATAGCCAATGAAGATACATTTTACTTCTTTGTCATCCAACTTAGACCGCTTCTCCTTAGGCACATCATCATATGTCTCACAACCAAAAACACAAAGATGCTAAAGTGAGAGTTCTTTTCCATCCATACTTTCACAAGGGGTCCTGTCTACAAGATCTCATGTGGGATACCTATTAATCAAGTAACATGCAATAACAATTTCTTCTGCCCCAAAATTCTTCTCTAAATGAACTCCACTAAACATACTCCTAGATTTCTCCATCAATGTTTTATCCATCCATTCTTTTGATGAGTATATGTTATTTTATTTATGTATTTCAATGCCATTCTCCTTACAAAACTTATCAAATTCCATAGAATAAAACTCACCACCATTATTAGTCCTCAACACCTTACTATTTCTACCAGTCTGATTTTTCAAGAGAGCTTTAAGCTCATTAAACCAACTAAAAACCTGATATTAGTTCTAAGAAAATATACCCATGTCCTTATAGAATAATCATCTATTAATAGCACATAATACCAATCCTTAGAAATTGAAGGAAATTTAACTAGACCAAATACATGTCCAACAACTTAGAAGATTTATAAGAACTAGAATAAAACTAAACAATGTTCTATTTTGCATATATAAAATGTTCACATGAATCAAATTCAAGAGTACAATTTTTCAATCCATCATCAAGATTTTTTTTTTCAAGGCCCATGGGCACTTCTCAGCTATATGGCCCAATCTTCGATGTCATAGCATTGTCTTCTTTGTGGGTAACTTGCTTTATGAATTTAGATCTTGTTCATGAGGTTTTGACTGTGAAGGTTTAGATCCTATAGATCTTTCCACTGTATAAATTGAAGAACTATTACACTCAATGGTGCATGCATCAAGCTACAACAAAGTGCCCACATGAACATGTTTAGCAAGAACCATAGCTCCTTAGACCATCTTGCACCATTTGTCAGAGAAAACAACCTACACAACGCATCATTAAGTGTGCTTACTAATAGCAGGTTTCGTGCTAAACCCAAAATGTGCAAAACTCCATTAATCCCCTTTTCTCTACCATCAGGGAATTTGATCAAGAATCTACCATGACCAACTATGCTAAGAGGAGATTCATCACCAAGGTATAACATCCCACCATCATATTTCTCATACACTGAAAACCTGTGTCGATGGTAAGTCATATGGAAGGAAGCTCGAGATTCTATCATCCATGCACTCTAGCCTGCACAGGTTGCCAAAGCTACAACAAAGGCATCTACACCATCCTCTTGACAATATTTTTCAAACTCATCATCAAAATCATTTTTTTTCTTCTTCTTCTTATCTTCCTTACAATCCCTTCTAAAACGCCCAACCTTGTTGTAGTTCCAACATTTTTCCTTGGAATTTGTAGGATACTTATGTCTCCCACGAGACTTGGATCTACTCTTTTCTCTCTTCTTACCTTTCTCATTCAATCTTCCACGAACAACCAAGGCCTCATTGGTGGATTTATAATCTTTCTTCCTCACCTCTTCTTAGAGTAAAGTAGCCACGACCTCATCAAGAGCCAATGTCTATACAGTGCTTCCAATGACTATTATTGGGTTGTCCCATGAATCTAGCAAAGAACAAAAAATGGTCATACAATGATCCTCCCCATCCATATTCACTCCAATTGAGATTAATACATGGTCACAATAGTATTAAATGCATTCAAAATCTCAGTTATAGAATCATCATCACCCATTCTCAAGGAAGACAATTTTTTCCACATAATTTTTTTATTAACCAAGTATTTAGCCTCATACAAATCCCCCAACTTCTTCCATGGAGATGCTATGGTTTTTTCCTCATAAATGTTCAATAATATTGAATCATCCAAATAGAACCTAACAAGGCTTCTTTATTTTCTCTCCAACACCACCCACTCTTTATCTATTAAACCAATGAGTTTGGTTCTAGATACTGCAACCCATAGATCTCTATCTACAAGAAGATATCACATCTTGATCTTCCATAGCTCAAAGTTAGTTCAGTTAAACTTCTCCATTTCTAATCTAGATGTTCTCACCATTTCCCTACAACAATATTTTCTTATGTGCAATCTCCCACTCAAAAAAAATTAGATCAAAAAAACGTGTCCCTAACACCTTGGATCTGAGTTGATTAGGTTTTGATACCAAATCAAAGGAAGAAGAGGTGAAGAATATGCTTCCTACACTAATCTGTGAGGGAAGAATGTGCATAAATTAAAACATAATAGTTACAAACAAATGAATGAACAACAACCCATTAACAGCATGATATCATGGGGAAAACCCTTCCAACCTTCTAAGAGAAAAACCCCACACCCTAAAGCACACTTAATGTATTACAGTAACTAAATGGTTACAATATAGAATTTTTTTGATCTCAACAAGAGTATTTAGCAGTAGCATAATTCTGGAGAAAATTTGGTAGCATAACAGTGAGATAAAACTTACTCACTCATTTCCTCCATCCCTTGCACTAAATAAATAGGCATAAATAAAACCATAAACAATTTATGGTTTTTTCATTTCTACATGCTAGAACCCACCCACAAGTTATTTCCTACCATTGCTCTACTCCACTATAGCACTGCATTATTCTTTGCTCCACTATAGCACTGCAATATTCTCTCTACTATAATACTACAATATTCTCTACTCCACTATAACACTGCAATATTTTCTCTTCTACTGCAACACTTCGATATTCTCTGCTTCATTGTAACATTACAAAGTGTATAACACACTTGTCTAAACAATGAGAAGTGTGTAGTTGTTTGCTTGCTCCATGTATATATCTTTTGAAAAAAATAACAACTCCTATTTGATAACTAGGAAATATGTGATAGAATATATTACATGGCATATAAACCAAATTGCTCGTATTTTCCATTGATTCTTTCAAACATCATTCCCTAATTATGTTTTGTTCTTTCTTTATAACTTGTGATAGTTAGATCTCCCATACACATTTACGTGATGCAACTAATCAAATAAATCTCATTTTAAAATTTTCCGAATCAACAAATCACATAAAGTCACATCCATTATAAACTTCCTCTTTGAAGGTGAAAGCCATTATGTAAACTAGGACCATTTAGCCACAGTCCAGACAAAAACTCTACATGGCCAAACTAGACAAAAATTCTACATATATAAATGGGCCATACCAGATGGAAATTGCCAATTCATGGGACATTGTAAATGTGTGTTAGAAATGGAACTTCGTGAATAATTAAATTTGTTATGATTATGTGAGTAATCCCATACCCTCACACATATGTAATTTAGAATTTTTATGTTAACGTCAAACCTAAAAAAACATCATAGTGATTATTACAATTTAAAATTTAGATAGTAAAGATTCTCTAGCAATTTTTTATTCACATTAGAAGTGTTAAATTCATCAAGTCTCCTCATTCCTTCTATTGAGGTTTTATGTGCAATTATGATGTTCAATAGAAAAGGCTTAATATCCTTGTCTTGTTCTTGAATATTCGATCAATGCTTTTAGATAGAGATCATTTTCCTTTTCTAACACTATGATCTCATGAATGGTTGCTCACATGATTGCCATAGGTTTTGTCTTAAGTTTTTTGTTCCTTTTAAATGAGCTCATGTTGGGCGATAAAAGTCTTGAAGATGTCTCCTTCGTTGACACAGAACAATTGTATAATGGTAATTCAAATCCTAAGTCCATTTAAATATTTTTTTGTAGTACCATTTTGTTAGGTTGAAACTAGTTGTTGTCAATATCATCACATATGTGGGCAACATATGTGAAAAAATTCAACTTAATGCTTTCAATATTTTTTTTAGGTAGTTGTTTAAGGTATTTTTTATATCTTCAAAAACTGATAAAAAATGCACTGGTTTGGGAGGTGAATCTAAAATGATAATTTTGTGACAATTATAGTGGTAAGGTTGAAATTTGAGAACTATGAGGATGTTTAAGAACATGTCTTTCTTTTTAAGAAGTCACAGGTTCAAATCTAGAGGGAATCAAATTGTTGAGAAAAAAGAATCCCTTATCCCACAAACAAAAGAATCTCATACACCACCTTAACAAAAAATATAAGCCACAATATTTTTGTTCAGAGAAAAAATAAGTCCACTAATACAAATTTAATATATAACCCTAAAAACCATTAAATTTACAAATTACCAAAAATAATTAAAAAAGTAAGTTTGTGATCTATAATTGAAAACCAAATTACATCATGTTTGCTTTCACCTGCCCTCTCTTGGGCAGAGGCCGCCTACACGAGCGCACTGTCGTGGAGATTTTATTGACCTCACAGGCCACAATGTTTGCTTTCACCTGGCCTCTTGGGCAGAGGCCGCCTCCGCCTTCGCTTCTGCAAGAGTGACACATAGGCTACTTCTAGTATATTCAGCATTCAACATTAATAATAATCTCATCAAAGTATGCAGATTTTCATAGTTTTTTATAAAGTTAGTTGTAATTTTGAAAATAAATTATCAGAAAAGTTTTTCAAATATTCAATTTTTAGAATGGACATTCTACTCATCATCTGAAACTGAGACTGTTGAAGCAATAAATATTAATCTTTGATATGAGTGTAGCATTCATTAAAAACTTTAAAACTTTCAAAAACTCTTTACATAATTTATTTCCAAAATTACAAAAAAAACAACATTAGTAATAATGCTCATATTTATTTTTATAATTACAAACAAAAGAAAAAAAAGAGCTGTGGTCATTGCACATCTTAAGTGCATCCAGGATTTTATAAGAAGAAATAGCACATTCTTTTACAAAGAGTTTGAATCGCACCAGCAAACATGTATACAAAGAGTTTGAATCGCACCAGCAAACATGTATTGTTATTACAGCCGCGACCATGTATTAGACTACATGCCAGCCTGTCGACTCCTTCATGCTACTGCCAACTGAAATGATTTTTATTATTCTCCGAAACACGAACCATATTCTTAATATTATCATTCAATTGAACCAGGTGGACATTGTCGGCCACTGTACATAGAAGACAAAAATAGTAGTTTAAGCCAGATTTTTATATGCTTAATTGTATTTGCGCACGTGCACAGAAAAGGTAAGGTTCACGCCAGCCTTAAGTGGTTATTAATCCATTGGTTCCCGATCATGATGCCGTGATAGCTTCGAGTGGCTATTAATCAATTGTTTCCTGATGCCCTTTTTCCCGCAGATTTTTATAGGAATCGGTGTGGGTAGGCAATGGACATCTAACGTGCTGGGCCAAATGCCTGCAATTTTCATTATGGATTGAACTTTTTATGTCTCGTGCAAATGAATTATGGATAGTTTTCAAATGAGAAATTTTGCATTAATTAATTTTATCGAAGTTGAGTTTTCTGTGAGTCTGAGTTTTCTGTACGCAGGGAATTGAGAAGGATTTCGAAGGGCCAAAACGATCAAATTCATTAAAATTTATAAGGAATGCTATAATATCGACAGAGTAACACCCAGATATGATGGTCTTTTCTTAATGAGCATCAATACTACTTATTCTGAGATGTAGTGAATCCATTCTCACATGTAAATGTTTTTAATGATAGAGGAAAACATGCGTTTTTGAACATTATAATTGAATCTAACTTTCTAGGGTATAGCCATGCGATGATTAAAAATGAAGAGATTCAATTAATTAATATGGATTTGTTGAGGGTTTTATTGTGAGGAGTGAGGCCGGCTTTCATGTGATGGTTAAGAATGAAGAGATTCAATTAATTAATATGGACTTGTTGACAGTTTTACTATGAGGAATGAAGTCAGCTCTCTCCCATGAGACTTTTTATCACACCTTGGACTCATTTTTATGCCATGTCTATGATCTCTTGAGCTGATTAATTATTGGTCTCCCGGTATTGCTAAGTTTTAGCCCATCATCCTTATTCAGATTGTTGTTTCACTTCTCTACCTCTAGAGCTGAGTGTTGTTTCACTTCTCTACATCTAGAGATTCTCTTGTAATATTGTCATAGTATTCTGTCATAGTATATTTAGAGGCATGATCCTTGGTATGCGTGTTTTACCATTATATTCTTTGCTAGATGGATAAAGGGTTGAATAGGTAGTTGTTTTGGGTCTATTAAGTCTTTGGTTGATTCTACCATAATTCTTATGGATTTTGGAGTGAAAGCCATTTTGATGTTATTCTTCTTGAGTATTCTAGCAACTTTGTTGGTCCTTTTAATATATGGTAATGAGATTTTTGTGATCACTATTTTTCTTTGCATGTGATTTCTATTCTTGGTTATATGGATTGCTTTCTTGAATTGTCCCTTATGATAATCATTCATCAAATAGTCATTTAAGAGGTGAGAGTGATTTTTGTTTGAAATTCTTTTGGCTCTCATGACTTCTTGATTTGTCTCTCATGGTAACCATTTATTCAAGAGACATTTAAGAGGTGATCAAATTCCTTGTTCAAGTAAGTTTTGTTTGAGATTCTC
>JASDQU011402176.1:23152-35320 GCA_032191745.1 Picea mariana
ACTATCCATGCATGTGGGTTGTAACGAATCTATAGGTTGTTTGAAATGATAGATAAAATATATATTCAACCATTCATTCTCAGGCCCTCCTTCTAGCACCAATTCTATTTATGGGACCTAAATCCCTTGAATCAACAGTAGGAACCAAACCCGCCATCGAGGCCCAATTAGACTCTGCAATGTTTAAAATGGAATGGTTCTCCATATCTTGTGATCTAGGTAATTTATCAACGGGCTTTGTGTTTCTTTGCGAAGGATCTTCCTTCAGTTCGGACTATTTTCTTTTGTATTTTTCTCTTGGGTGGGGCTAATATGAGAGATTCAAGCCAGCATAAACCAACTTGACAATCAACAGGATTAAGTTTTAACTACTAGGAAGAGGTTAAGATTGGGATAACCCGCTTCTCAACATGCAGACTGTTATTCTATACCACAGGCCTAGTACTAATACATTAACCATGTTATAATCTAATTATTGTCTGAGAAACTAACTATCATAAAGAAAGGACATATGTAATAAGATAATGGAAAGAAAAATAATTCATCTACCATAACCATGCATTACATCATAACACAATGATTTATCTTTATCATCAAAGAAAAGAACATCAAAACATTGCACCAGATAACTTGACAACATAATTAATTTCTCTTACTTATTACTGCATCATTCATGAAACACTGGATAGGAAGTAGTTCTTCTCCAAGTCCAATCACATGCATCTGATGAAAATAGTTTGTCTTTGGTCCAGAAGGACTTCTCAATTCATAGCAGTCTCAAAATAATTCTTAACAACCAAAAAGAAAGATTTCTTACAACAACCATCGACCTCCAACTAATTGGTCGATGTCCTTATTTATAATCTAAAGTTCAACCGAAATTAACGGCTAAATACAGTTTGAACCAAACAAAAATCGCCACGTGGCATCATCATCTAATAGTTTCTTTAACAGTCCACCTGCAATATTTCTTGAAAAGGTTGGCTTCTTTCATATTCAGACGAATTGATGAACAGTTCTTCACAACTTTGGGCCCATGGGAACTTGTGTTGTTCCATTGGGGTCGAACATATTCCTCTGACATCTACTTCATGCACTCGGTACTTTACCAAACTGGAGTTCATTTGTTGTAGCATGGTTCGAGCTCTGATCGGATGTTCTATGAATTGTTGTACTTGCCCTGGTCTTGTATTAGTTATCTTTACGCACATCTCAGTCCATAGTGAGTCTTTCTCGGCATGTATCTTGAACACGTCACTCAGGTTGATAAATTCATCGGGGGAGCCGAACTCAGGGAGCCCGAAATCTCTCATCACTTTATTAATTTTATCTCAGTGCTTCTGGAACTTGGCCCATTTCTCTTGGATTTATCGGTGTGGGTCCCGGTGCATCTTAGCCAAGTACTCAGCGGATCTCTTCATGTAGTCGAGACTAATTTTTCCTACCAGTCGAATGCCATGTTCTTCCTTCTCTCGACCCTGCAGGACTGCCTCAATATATTTGAGTCTTTCTATCGATAGTTGCGCCCTTTCATTCCATCGCTCCATCTCCTTGCATGGTGTGCGTGCCATGACACTATCCTCCTGGAATTCAACTATGTTTTTGATTAACATGTGTCTTTCCTTCTTGAACTTATTGTAAACTCCTGAGAACTCACCTTTTAAATATATCGTGGTCTACGTGGCGTCTTTATAGTATTCATCAAGATGGCGCAAGTGTTCGAGCTCCTTCAGGGCGGCGGCTAGTTCCTTTTCATCCCTCTTGGCTTTATCCTGGGTGGTATCAGAGAAGGCTTTTCCCACACCGATCAGTTTGGACGTACGAGCGTTTGTTGTGTGGATTAAGTTCTCTTCTGTAGTGACCAATATGGAGTGATCCAAAGTGATCCTTCTCTTCTTTGCAGTCCTTTGAATGATGGCCTTTCTCTTCTAATCATAGGAGATCACATAGATGTCTGCTACCTCGTCTACTGGCTTTGGTATCTGTTGATCGCCCCATGTGAGGTTGTTTTCCACGATACCAACAGTGTATATTTTTTCGAGAGTGGGCTCTTGAACTTCCTTGCTTTGCCTTGCAGGTCTGACTGCTACCTGTTGCTCGTCGGGTATTTGAATATTGGGAAGAATGGAAGTGTCGGGTSTAGGCTCATTACTTAATTGCTCGTCAGCCATAAAAATACCAATTTCCTTTTGCAGAGATCCTTTCTTTGTCTGCCCGAGTTTAGACTCATCGTTCATATCCGCTTCAGTTTCTGATTTATCGGAGTATTTTGTGTCAAGGATGCTTTCGACTCCTGCTTCCTTTTGTGAGACCTCCTTGTCTTGAACTTCGARCTTAGGGGAAGGAGTTCTATCAGGGCCTTCTTCCTCTTTAACATGCACCGGAGTGCCATGAGATGGTTTTGGACTCTCATCATCACTATATACTTGTATAAGTTTTCTYAGRGGATTAGGCRCTTGTGTTCCTACCGACACCCGACCCGTCTCTGGTRGAATTGTTCCACCTCCCGAGGAGTTGACCAACAATGTTGTGGATCCAAGGATACTTGATTCATTGGTGTTATCGAGATTTAAGGAACCGGGGCCACTTGGCTATGTTGGGACACTTTGGATACTAGTTGAAAGCATAGGTGTTACAACAAGGTACAGATCGTCCTGCATCCATTTCATTAGCAGCTGGCCTTGCTAGTACAAGAGTTCCACCATCCCTGGTGTAATGTGAACTTCAACGAAATCCCTTATTTGTATCGGGGATTCTTGATGAACTCCTGCAACTTCAATGTGTTCTTAGGGATCACCTGTTTCCTCACCCAACTCGTGTGCTATCGTTCCTTCCCGGGTCATGAGAATTTCTTGAGTTGTCTGCTCCAAAGATGTTGTTTGCTCTTCCAAACTCATGGCTTTGAACCTAGTTTTTCGAGGGTTAGCTGTCCTTTCCACTACCTCATTCCAATCTTGAGTGTTTTTAGTAAAAATTCCATCCTCGAACAGGTAATGGGCATAAGGCCAGCAGGAAGATACATGCAACGCGTGTTGTAGGACCAAGCCCTTGGGATCGTGCTTGTGAAACCGGTACTCTAATTGACTAAGACCTTCTTGATTAGCATGCGCCGTGTCTTTGACCATGTAGAATCCAATATGAAATCCATATGGTATGAAATCCCTCTTCTTATCTTTTACTAAAGTGGCATTATACCCCTGCAAAATGGTTTGATAGCAAATTTCTCCCTATGCTAGTCGATCGAGAACATACAAAGGTAACAAATGGGGAGCCCCTGTGGTGTTGAAAACCCTAATGTAGGTTTCATGCTCATCTAAATACCAGTGACCAACTTTTGATATAACCTTTTCTTCTTCGTCTAATAGCCTAGGGCACTCTTTCCTGAAGAGCAAAAAGTAATTGTGTGCAATAAAATGATCATAGATAACAACATAGGAATCTGTGTACCTATTTTTCCATAATATGTTGAAGTATACATGGACCATGGGCTCCGAAGAGTGCCAATTCAGGTTCATCCCAAAGAAAGAGTTCTTGGCGCAGATGATGTCCAGCAGATACGAGTCCATGTAGAAGGCAAGGGTATCTCCCTCCTTTGGCACCTGAGCTTTCCTTATGCAGGTGCTCAACTGTTTGGAGATGATGGCACCCAAATTGAAGCTCGTGCCTGAAATGGAGATTGTATAAGCTAGAGGCATCCAAGCCTATGAAAACCGGGAGCAGTCTTTCTCCCCATGCAACCTACAAAGAAGTGCCATGAGATATATTTATGTTTCCTTGAGATTGGTTGTTGGGTACCAGAAAATAGTTCGGTTCGTGAATTTTTTTTCTTCCCTCCACCAAGAGGCCATGATTTTTCTAGTATCGTGTGACGCATAGAAGCTCAGAATGAAATGAGTGCTCAACTTTATCTCGGAATCCCTGAGCTTGTAGTAACTCTGAACCTATGATGGCAAGAAGACCTCGACGCATTCACCGTTATCATCGTTAATCAAACATTTTTGTGCATCGGCGTGGTCGATAAACCACTTTAGGAGCTCGATGCAAGGAAACACCGGAGACCAGCTGACCACCATGTGAAGATAAGCCTTGCGAATATTTGGGAGGACCTCATCATCAAGACTCCTTGTGTCGGGATCGATGTGTGGGGTATATTTGATGGGTTCTTCCTTCTTGATTTTCTTGAACACTTCTTCCCAGCGAGGAAATGTTTTTTTGGCTCCAATGTTTTCCTTTATGTCCCCGAAGGTCGGAGATTGGATGAAGACCTCCTTGGAANTATTTGGGAGGACCTCATCATCAAGACTCCTTGTGTCAGGATCGATGTGTGGGGTATATTTGATGGGTTCTTCCTTCTTGATTTTCTTGAACACTTCTTCCCAGCGAGGAAATGTTTTTTTGGCTCCAATGTTTTCCTTTATGTCCCCGAAGGTCGGAGGTTGGATGAAGACCTCCTTGGAAGTTGTCTTGATGATAGGAACTGGTCTCGGGGAGAATTCTAATTCTCTTGCAACCACTAGGGAGGATCCCTCTCCTGCTTCTGGTTCTTGTGGCTTTGGCTCTCTTGGGGATTTCCTGGTGGAGGGTTTCTTTGGAGGCATTGTTCTTGCAATTAAAAACATCCTTTAGACATGTGTACATAGCAATGTCGGGTTGTGAACTCATAAAATGAAACATAAAATGCCACAATTGGGTACATACATGTAATTCTTGCTAAGAAGGTTGTTTAATGCTTACTAAACTTTGGATGGCTTATCTAGGCTACCGACCCTTCTCCTCTGTTTTTTCTGAAATCTTCGCCGCACAGAATAAGATCATGCAAACCGACTTCGTCAACATATACCTGGAGAGATTCTACCTATCGTATCAAGCAATTAATATGATTAATAAATGAAATTGAAAATGAAACTACCGTTGGTTCTCCGCAATTAAATCCTAAATGGTTGGCGGGGGCCCGGAGGCATATGCACTGTATCGTCAAGTTACAATGGGTTCCTTTGATTCGCACACAGATTAGCAACTAATGTGTGATTCACAATCTCATTCATACTTTAAATGCGTCGTACCTAACGGATCCGTGGGTAAAATGTCTCATCACATCAAATCTCTCTGACGTGAAGGTCGGGGATTGACACTTTTAAAAAAATGCAAAATCAATGTGTATTTATTTTGTAATTCTTCGACGCCGAAATCATGTCGGGTGTCGACAAATGGCGATACCGCTCTTCCTTTGCGTGACGCTTGCCTTTTGTTTCCCTACCAAAGCTGAACAAGTTGGTCTTTAGCAATACCTCTTCCAAAGTTCAGACGTGAAAAGGGAAGACTTTCAACTGTCGATGCCGATGAAGATCGGCGTTCGACTATTTTAAACGTTCTCAAACGATTTTCAACACCCTTAATGTTTATCGACACCGAACTTCTAAGAGCGTCGGGGAGAGCTTTAAGTGTGCCGATTCCCTAAGTAGTTTACTAAGGACCCTTTAACGATCAAGATGATTCTTTGTTGTATGTTCAGACAGGCTTTAGAATGAACATTAAAAATAAGCACAAGTATCAGTTTCATACTGAAGGCATAATAAACAATGTAAAGGATCAAGTGGTACCCAAAAGTAAAAAAATAAACATAGACTTTTAGGGTGTGTTGAGTGCTCAACACATATGTATCATAAAGTAAATGAATTCCTAAAAAATTTAGTAAAAAGACAAGGCATGTCAATAGATCCCGACCTGTATGACCTTTCCAAAGCAAAAACACATGAAATATTTTCACACTAAAGAACTCGGCCTTTTCAAAAGAAAAAATGGAGGAGATTTTGTCACGTTGAAATGAGGAAAGTAAGAAAGTAAGAAAAAGGTAGTTGAACAAATTTCTTCGGAGACAGAACCTGTAAGTAAAACATCAAAAAAAAAATTCTTCGGAGACAGAACCTGCAAGGAAAACATCAAAACATAGAAATACTCAGAGGTTCCAATGTATAAATCCATGCAGGTTCTAGTAAATAAACAATAGCACAGTAACGAAATCAGGATGGAAGCCAAAGCAAATTGAACCTCCTTTCCAGTAAATAAACACACAATAAAGTTGGAAGTCGAAGCAAATTGAACCTCCTTTTCAGTAAATAAACAATAGCATAGTAACACAAACAAGTTGGAATCCGAAGAAAATCGAACCGCCTGAAAGTCGTGACTATAAAAATAAACAATACCATAAAAAACAATCAAGCTAAAATCTGAAGCAAACTGAACTGCCTAAAAGTCGAAGCAAAGGGAAAATCGATAAGCAAAGGGGAAACCAGGATGAATAATAAACCTTGAATTTGTCACCTCTTTAGTACTTATAGTTAGTCGGTGAAACCTTGAATCTACCGCCTCTTTAGTACTCGTAGTTAGTTGGTGAAGGAGAATAATTGGATAAACACAAACCATGGATGACGAACACATGTCCATGCTTGATTGGTGGTGGATAGAGAATTGAAACAAGATTGGATAAATATAAACCATGGATGACGACTACATCCACTAATTGATTAGTGGTGGGCACATGTCTTTGTTTGATTGTTTGAATGGTGGTTGACAGACGATGAGAATTTGAGAAGAACCTCCCCTTAAAGAATGCCTTATGCGTAATAATAACTAGCATACCCCCTAAGCAGGGGAAATGGAATGTCGAATTGAATCAAGATGATACATTGTTTGAAGATAAGAGAAATGTGTTGGATGGTTCATGGATAACTAAAAGCCTTCTATTTATCACCATTCATGTTCGAGAATTGCTCATATGCAAGGGAAGGAAACACTTTCATGGTTCACAGAGAAAAAAAAAGGTAAGCCCCAAGCTAACAACGGAATTTATATTATTAAACCATAAGATGGGTTGCATTATTACAATCAGAAATAATACATACTTATCCCATAATATGGGTAATACACATTTTGGTTGATCTCATATATTAGGAATTGAAAACATAAGTAATATAATAATAGGTGCACCCAGTTTCATGGCTTACAAATGTCATTTTCCAAGGAAATATGATCTATGATCACCTTGTTCTTCACCCTTCATTCCAAGCTAAGATTATGCTAGAAAGAATGGACAAGTCCTTACATCTCCCTGAATCATTTCTAGACTATCATCCAAGGGAAATTTAATATCCTTTATTATCTCAACTTTTTGAATACGATAAAATCCACCTATCAAATATATCTTAACTGTTGGAATGACTACAACTTGCCTTTACGTAACTCTGGTGTAGTGTAGAAAAGACCTAAACTTTTAAAATTCTTATTAACAACTAAGACTTATGAATCTAATCTCAAATCCAAAAGCAAAGTTTCTTCACAATATAATGAAAAAAGGCTTGTTCTAAAGTTTGAAGTTGAAATGGTGCCTTCAATACTCATAATTAAAGAGGAACATCATTATAATTCATAGTTACTATCTGCAGTTCAAGTACCTTAATTGAATTAGCTTTTAAAATTTTCTCTAACCAATATTTTATTGTCATGAAACAAATTCTACCAACTTTTAAAATAAAACTCTAGACGGTTTTGATGGGAAAGGAATACAACCAGCAAGATTTAAATTTGTTTTGAGTTACCAAATAAACTAAAGTGACTTGAGAAAAAGTGGCACAACGACAATTTCCAAAGAAGCTATGGATATATTCTTATTCCTCCCACTACAAGTGTACTGGATATAACAGATACCGTGCATGGCCAAAGAGGTCTACGATTTTGTGCAATTTTTGTTTTAAAGTTTTTTATTGCGCGAAAAGTCATAGCTCTGGCTTCAAATCGAGTTTACGTGGAGGAAGAATAATATAATAACAAGATGGATAATGCTTAATTTGAGGTTTCCTCCCATGATAGTAGCTTTATTATCAGTGGTCTTGCCCCCTTTGGCAATGATGAGGATCTTATTTTGGTCTTACCACCTCATTTTGATCTTATGATGAGGAAAAACAGTGCTCATCACCGGTGCATATTCTGTAATTTGAGAGGTTTATTCATGGAGAACGTATCACTGTATTGTTATGTGTTTGGTGCGTTCCATTGTAGTAGTACTAATGTTATTTTTATTGTATGTTGTAGAAAATGGCCTATCTCTATGCCAAGAAATGAGCAAATTCAATGCTGGTTGCCAGTAGGGAAGACCATCTGAAACACATAGCTGACAAATCACGATCTCTGGGTGCTAAAAAATTTCATGTGATAGTTTTCGATGTGGCCAAATAAGAAGACTGTAAGAGATTCATAGACGAGACTATCAATCTCGATGGTTTTTGTAAGAGCCCTTTCTCAATTCTAAAATGTTCCCTTTCTCAATTCTAAAATGTTCTTGTAGTCCTCTTTGTATACACAATGTTGGTTTAATAGAAGTTAATGAAGTAATTGTGGAAACCTGCAGAAAAGTGTTAAAAATGCATCTTTTATTATGAGTAATTGAACCAGTGAGAGTTAGAGAGTTATCATGACTTTGGTAATGGGAAAATTTGAAATAAAAAGCATGCATTATTATAGTTATTGATCCAACTAGAATTTGAAAGTTATGTGTTTGGTGTGTTCCATTGTAGTAGTACTAATGGTATTTTGATTGTATGTTGTAGCAAATTGATAAAATGGAAGAGTAGAGTATAATACACAAAAGTTCAATTACTATAATATCAATACATTGGACTATATTATATAGAGTGCATAAGTTGTTATGAGATCTAACTTATTTTAAATATAAATGGAGAGGTTGAGATAATATCTCAACAACACACCAAACATGGATCTCACAAACTCAACTCTCAAACAACCTCTTAAGAATAAGATCACACAACTCATGTAGAGATTGACTCTACTTCTCAATACATTAGCAAGCATATTAGATAAGTAGGAATTATATATTCCAACACTCTCCCTTAATGACTACTTATCTAAATATCTATGCGGTCATATCTTCATCTGCTTCCTCTTGTACCTACATCGGATTATTGACATCCATATAAAAATAAATCCATCTACCGGAATACATGGGTCATCAACCAATGTAACCCCAAGTTCTCTAGGAATCATTTTCAGCTACATGGTTCATTCAATCATTCTTCCTGATACTTGCCTCTTCATCACATCATCATCAACTTGGGTTTTTTCAGCTTACCCACAACCATGCTCTGGGTTTTCTTGGATTACCCTCAACCATGCACCAGGTTTTCTCGGATTACCTGTAACCGTGCTCCGGGTTTTCTCGGATTACCCTCAACCATGCATCAAGTTTTCTCGGATTACCTGTAACCATGCTCTTTCAAGTGGTTTTGACCAAAAACCATCCTTTACATAGTGGTTTTTAGATCACCATGAACTTTTCACATTAAGAGGTATACAATGGCTCAGGTACATAGTATTCTCTAGGACCACTACATCAAAATGTCATAGACTTGCTTTCAATTACATGTGTGACTCACATTATAATATGGTCATGAATCTATTTTATTTCACAAAACTTTACCTACATCTGTTCATCAGCCAATCTCAACTGCAATATATTGATGGGAATACCAATCTCTCTTTTGTGTCCAGGTCTTCGGTCTTATCTCTCCTTCACCATTCATCTTTGATTTCCATGGCCAATTTCCATTTTACATTTGATGTTTCTTGTTAGAGTAGCTAATTCTAACAATGAAACTAACTTATTAAGTTATCTAGACTCAATACATTTATAATTCCTGATTCAGAGACATCTTCAACGATATAACCAAAGATTTACCTTCTTTATAAAGTGACACTTTCAAATCTTCACATCGGGTTAAAAACATAAAATCTAGGAAGCTCCACCCTCAAAGGTAGATGCAAACTCAAAACTCCACCATGTTGCTGCAAACTCCATGCAGTGAATGCATCAATCCCATATGCTTCATGCACCACGTGGTAAACTATAGTCGGTAGTGCCAATATGCAATTTCGTGGATACAACAAATTAGAGAACCACATGTGGCTTCCTTGTAATGGAAACTCATGGCTGGAAGCTTGCTGGGCACAAGTACTCCACCAAATTTGCAGAGATGAGTTCTATTTCGAGTATATTGACATCAAGCATCGAGGATCATAGGAGAGGAGGAAGGCTCTTCTATGGATTTGGATGCTAACACGCCAAACTATTGCACACTCTAGATGGCGGCTACACCAACAAACCAAACAACTCTTTCTTTTCAGCTTCAGATGTGATTCCGCACCAGAAATTGCTAACTTTAAGAAGCAATTCAAGCTCACTATCCCCGAGCGTACAACCCTGGACGATCTAGCAGCAACTAGAAACAATATAGAGGCTCAAATGTGTTTATTCCTGCCTTGGGTAGACCATTGAATCATGTTGTTAAAGGCCACTAACTGAAACTTATACACACAAAAATATATATAGATGCAAAATATGCACTGTAGGGGACACATGGTGCCCAGCGCTGCTGCTATCAAATCAAAGCTTCCATCTTCCTTAAAGCCTCTTGCTTCACAATATCATTGCAACAAGAGCAACAACAGATACAAGGTTCGAGTCCCCCGACACTCACTAGGTGGTCGAGCCTTAGAAAATCAACTCCTATTCTTCCACACAACAGTTCATATTCCATTCTAGCATAGACCTCTAGATCAAGTGATGGACAAGTCGTATTAACTTTCACACTACTACGTACCTAGCATAGACTTGTTAGATTCATATTGAAGAAAATAACAGAAACATAATGTAAATAACTGAAGCAATTAGGAAACTATGAAGAACAGAGATAAATAAACAAAGGCAGAAAAGGCATACTCTATTAATCAATACTTCTGTAAATCATCATGTACATAGATGTACATATATAATAAAAAAGACCATAACTGTCATGTAACTAAATAACAGTTAGGTTAACTTAACTATCCAACTAACTTATGATTAGTGTTTTAACATCCCCCCTTAATAATAAGTTCGTTCTTGCCTGAAAAAATGCCACTACTTGACAATCACATGTGTCAAGCGAATATTCAGAGGGCTAGCTGAAGATGCTCTCTGAACTCTGAAAATAAAATAGCAGAAGTTGATGTCTTCTACTAAATTGGTGGTTTCAGGTTGACCACAAATTCATCTAGTGGTTTCAGGATGACAAGAAACCAATCTGGTGGTTTCGAGATGACCACAAACCAAATGTCTAGTAGAAGTTGATTTCTTCTACTAAATGGCATGGTTTTAAGTTGACCATAAACTAACGAGAGCTCAAGGCTCAAAAATATGTAAATGTAACAAGCATAAATTCATTTCTTCTGCTCAATTAGTGGTTTTAAGCTAACCACAAACCATATCAACAACAATATGTTCAGGAACAAGACTGCATACCAAGAACTAGGTTGCATACTTGATCATCTATTCACAGGCTCTAAATCAAACTTGGAACCTGACTCAATTAGATTTCCCCCCTGTCAAGGACAAGTGGTTCCAATTCCCTTGACCGTCATTCACAAGTATGGCCAAGAAGAGATCCAGCATATCAAACTGTCTTCTGGCGAAGTCTGAAGACTCGATCTTCAACTTAGAAGACTACATCAACTGGGCCCCGATCATACCCTAAATCATCAAATTTTGAAAAACATTCATGTCCATCAACTCTAGAAATATCTCCAATCAAGTACGACTGTACTTGTGTATAAATCCGACGATAAGATTGCTGCAGTAAATTGGCTTCCAAATGCCAACGCCAATTCCCTAACCATTCAAAATGAATTTGTTTTCGCTTTCGCTTTTGACACCTTACTGAGGGGTGATTTTTCTTCCCACAAAATTTGCATGGGTGAAGATCAAAACAGTTTGACTTATCATGGCCAAACCGGTGACAGTGTTTGCACTGTATGGGTTCTTTATTCGACCGATTAGCAACATCATCATCAGCTATATCCTGTACTTGTTCCTTACCAATATCCGCAAGCTCTGTCGTCTTATCATCATTCAAAAAACCTCCACTCACAAAGAAAATAGGTTCACAATAATTAGGAAAATGAAAAAGGTTGTCAGCATCCTGTACATATCCTAGTCCATATCGATTTCGTTTAAATCGTAATTCTTCCCATGGTCGAACAATACATTTATCCGCAACTTTTTCTGACATAGGGACTTCATCTAACTGATCTTCATGTTTATGACTTTCATTACTAGTCAAC
>JASDQU011402176.1:47692-76128 GCA_032191745.1 Picea mariana
ATATATATATATATATATATATCCCTTTCGATGAAGTTAAAGATGGTGGTTTGGACTCGAATGGTAATGTTTTTGATGTTCATGTTTTTTTCTTTATGATTATTTGCATTAAATGTTTTGTGAGAAGTGTAGAAATGGGAATTTTTTTAAGTGATTTTTTAATAAAAAATGACTATACTCATGGAAAGTGTTATACTTCAAAGAAAGTAACTTGTTTAGATTCTAGTTTTGAAAATATTTTTTGAAAAAGTACAATTACACAAATTCTCAAAAGTAATTACTAAATTATTTACTAAACAATATTTTAATCTATATTATAATTTCAATCATGGTCAATCACCCTTTTTTTAATTATTATAAAAAGATTGGTAAATGTATTCCTTCAATCATTTATAAATTGAAATGAATCTATGTGATATTTTTGAAATACAAGTCTACTATCTAAAGAGACTTTATTGGTTGTACATTCTCTTATGAGAAAGCTTCTGTAGTTGTTGTTTTAGTAATTTGTCCCTTAAATAATTCTTTAAATAGTTTTTAAAATGAGTTTGTAAATTTTTTTCCTATATTGGTTGGATAGAAAAATGTTCAGGAAATTGTTTTGATTAAATGATTGTAATTGTATTTTTTTTTATAGTTATTTAATCACATTTAATTTAATTGGGGTAAAGTGTTTAAAATTTTAAATTTTTAATGATATAATATTGAGATGTTATTTATTAACTTATGTTTAAAGGATTTTTTAGACTCATAAGCCAACCACCCGAAAACTATTCGTACTTGGGAAACAGGAAAATGTATCCCGCAAGCCTCGATCGCTCCGAAATATATCATCAACTCTCCAAGAATAGAAGATCATAAACAATACATGAGGGATTTCGCCCTGATAAGGAAATACTTGGGGCTATGGCCTTCGGAAAAGGACCTAGTGAAATGGATTCAACACTGGTGGAAGCCCAAGGGCCACTATGACCTCCAACTTGGATCAAAAGGCTTCTTTACTATCATCTTGCACAACCTCAAGGACAAAAACCAAATCTTTGAAGGAGGGTCGTACTTTTACAACTTGGTAGGCCTTTTCCTTCGTTTCTGGATGTAAATATTCATCGTTGAAAAGGAAGAATTCACACACGCCTCGGTCTGGTTGAGACTCTATTCGCTCCCACGGGAATTTTGGCTGGAAGAGATTCTCGCAGGAATCAACAACACCACTGGCATCTATGTCAAAGCCTCAGAGGCAACAAGACAATGAAGGTACACTGCTTATGCCCAGATATGTGTCTATTTTAACATCTCCAAACCTCTCCCCGAAGCTATCACCCTAGATTACCAAGATGACGAATGGTCCCAAACCCTAGACTATGAGCACATCCCATTTCGTTGTCGAAAATTCCATGAGCATGGTCACCTCTTTCGTGAATGCCCTTTAAATAACCCCACCAAACCCACTCCAGAAGACCCTGAAAAATCCAAGGATGGATTCACCCAAGTCACGGGTCGATGCAGGCATCAAGACAAAAAAACACCCCCCCAGGACCCCCAACCAAGAACTCTTTCGAAGACCTTCAAACCCTATCAGATATCCCCTCCTCTTTAGCCGACCCACTGGCAACTCTTGCAACCCTGACGACCGGCCAAGGACCCACAAATCCCGACCTCTCAGCCCCATTTTCTTCACAGCTACCACCCTAAGAGGCCTCCCTTCCTGCTACACTTGGACCGGAAATGGGAGACCCAGACACAGATCTGGAAGATCGAGAGCTAGCAAGTATTGACATGGTGCATCTGGAGCAATCTTATCGCAAGAAAAAATTGTACACCATACCAACAGATCAGTTGCACAAACTACATAAAGTCTTTCTCAACTCATCGGCAGGAGGATCAGCCCGAGCCAATACAAATCTCAGAATACAAAAGGGCACCTCGAAGGATCAATGCAAACCCACAAAAGATGAGAAAAAAAGAGGCAGGAAACCAAAGCATCAACTCATTCAAGATGTTGGTAATTTTCTTGTAAAGTCAGGTCAGATACATCTGATCTCAGGTAATTTCCCTCCCCTCCAAGCCTCACTTTCCTCATGAAGATGTTATCCTAGAATATAAGGGGCCTCAATAAAAAAATCAAACAAGGTTTTCTTCAAGAAAGAATTAAGAAGGAACAACCAGATATACTTCTACTATAGGAAACAAAATGCGTGGGTGAGTAAGCTTCGTTCACTCTTCAAAATGATGGAAGCAAGCCAATAATGTTGAAGTTGACGCCAAGGGGGCAGTAGGCGGCCTGGAAATGATTTGGAATCCAACCACGGTTTTGCTGGAGGGTTTTTTCACTTCCAAATGGACCATTACAGCCTCCTTCCGTCTTATTGGTTCGAAAAAACTCGGCTACATCATGAATGTCTACAAACCTAGAAGACCAGGAGACAAGGAAGCCTTCCTCCATCAATTAGAATGGATTTCCAATCACATCGGCTCCCAAATATGGATCCTCGAGGGAGATTTCAATATGATAACAGGTTTGGAGGGAAAAAAGGTGGGCACACTCGCGTTGGGAAACAACAACGAGAAATTCAACCACATTATTGTCCTTTTGAAACTCATAGATGTAGAAACAGACAACGGACCCTTCAATTGGTCCAATAGACATCGAGGCTCAACATGTATCCAACAAATTAGACCATTTCCTAATTTCAGAAGCCATTATGTTGGATGGTCTATATTGGAATGCCACAGTCATCGATACCCCAAGTTCGGATCACTGGCCAATACTCCTATCAATTAACATTAGTGGCACCCCATGCAGGAAGCCTTTCCACTTTGAAAAATTATGGTTGACACACCCAAAATTCCAAGCTAACATCAAGCTCTGGTGGGAAGAAGCGACCACGCCAACAGGGACCCCTATGTAGAGATTCCAACAAAGGATAAAAAACCTCAAACAACATATGAAATCTTGGAATAAGTCCACCTTCGGAAACATTTTCATGCTCAAGAAAGTCTCAATAAGAAAATGCAAAGCCTCCAACATCAGATCAAATCTTAAGACCTCACGGAACTGCTAAAGAAGCAAGAGGCTCTACTAAACAACCAGCTGGTAGAAATACGGGCGCAGGAAGAAATACTCTGGAGATAAAAATCCCGCATTCAATGGTTAAAAAGGGGGGGGAAAACACCAATTTTTTCACATATCTATGGTCCAGAGGCGTCAAACAAATCCCATTACTCACCTGGTCTCAAAACAAGGAACGAAAATTCAACAACACACTGATATAGAAAAGGAAATGCTCTCTTACTACAAAAACCTTCTATCGGAGCCCCCAGTAGATCGCTCACGTGCAATCGACTCCATCCTCAAGAAAATCCCTAAGGAGGTCACTAAAGAGAATAACTAGGCTCTTATGAGACCAATCAATCAGGAGGATGTCGACCAATCTCTTAGGGACACCCCACTGGGAAAGGCTCCTGGGCCGGATGGGTTTACCTCTGATTTCTTCCACAACTGCTGGAGCATCATCCGCGAAGATGTTTGGGAAATCATCAAGGACTCTAGAAGATATGGGTCGGTCCTCCAAGCCCTCAATGCAACCTTTCTCATTCTCATACCTAAAGAGAACAACATTTCATCCCCTTCACACTTCCATCCCATTTCCCTCTACAATGTCATTTACAAACTCTTAACAAAGATCATTGCAACACGCCTTAAACCAGTACTACCCTTCAAAATTTCTCCAAAACAATTGAGATACATGGAGGGAATAAAAATTATGGATAGTGTTATCCTAGCTCACAAAGTATTCCACTCGCTTCACTCAACCAAGTCTCAAGGTATGCTTCTAAAATTGGATCTCTCTAAAGCCTTTGATAAATTAAGTTGGAGTTACTTAAAATCAACTCTCCTCGCCTTTGGTTTTGAACCTAAGTGGGTCTCTTGGATTGTCAACCTCGCCTCTTCATCCCTATTCTCCATCCTGATCAATGGCTGATCCGTAGGATCTTTTAATGACTATGGTTGAGTTTTAATTTTGCATGCGTTAATTATCCAATTGAGAAGCTTAATGAAAGAATGAGGAAAGAAGAGGAATTATGACAGCCATATACACATATTTGGATCTGAAATGAAGTAATAAATAGCAAACCATAACACGAGGATTGATAACGGAGTTCGACACAACGTTGCCTACGTCTTCGGGCCTTTGTCTCTGTGGGGGAGGCTTCTTTATTTCTATTCAAAAGCTCAAAAATACATCGCAGCAGTGTCAATTGACTACAAGACTAATCTGGTCATGTTCTTCCAGATCTCTAGAACCCTACAAAGAAAACGACACGCAAAACGGACGTCTGGAGCTCCCAGAGATGGCCCGACAGCGTCTGCTCCTCAATATCTTCCGTGCATAAAAATGGCTTTGGCTTGGCTTCCCTTTAGCATAACTCTGCTCTGACTGTCCTTCCATGGCCTCAAACAGGCCTAGTTTTTATAGATCAGAAGTTGGTTATCCATCCCCAACTTCCTCCCAAAATTTGGGCTCCAAAAATGCCCTTTTATCTCCCAAAAATGGAGTAAATCAATTAAAAACAGGCATAATATCTTTTAAAAATCTCAAAACTATATAACAAAACCCATTTTGCATATAAATTTGGGTGCAGCCCCCAATATGCGCGCTCTGGGTCATATGGAGGAGGCCATGTGGCCGAGCGCTAGCCCCTCGGGCTATGCGCTGGCCCTTCCCTCGCGCTAGCTCCTAGTCATTGGCGTGTACACAGGACCAGATCTCGGGCTAACTGTTATAACCGCGCCCTGTTTGGATTAAATTCCCTGGTCCTGTGGGGTCCGCATATGATCTCGGGCTAACAGACTTACCCGCGCCCAAAAGGTGGCTATAGCCCTGGTTCTGTGGGATCCGCCCGGGATCCGAGGGCTAAGCCCTATCCATACTCCCACCGAATCTCGTGTCAGTAAGCCCCCGCTCTGTGGTCATGTGGTATGTCAGTTCCGAGGGCTAGGGATAAGCCCTGGCCCTTTCCCCCGTCGAAGAAACCTTTAAACAAACATAAATATAAACTCCACCATATAGCTAATAAGAACTATCCGTGGGCCGAGCGGTTAGCCCGGTCCTACCAGTCCGCAGCCCGGAGGGAAGGTCGTGGGTTCGACCCTCGACGAAACCACAAAATTTTACATAACCTATTAATCAACCACAACGTGCCAAGTGTCAATTGCTTAGTGGTCCATGTCACCTACCACGTATCACCGTACTAACCTGTCAACCTGCTGCATCTCTGCCACGTCATCCTGCCACCATACTTGCCCAGTCAGCTAGTGATGTCATCCAGTGCCACATGTCACCCTTACAGTGGTGACACGTGTCACCCATAGATTGGTCCAACTGTCGATCGTACCTGTTCTCCGTCACCTACCATGTGTCACCTCCAGGGGTTGCCACATCAGTTGTACGGCCGTACAGCCTGTACAGTCATCATGCCACGTGGCACTGTACGGACTGTACAGTCATCCCCTTTTTTTTGCCTATTTGGGTTTTCGGACAGAACGTGATATCTTTCGCATATGGAGCCTGTTTGATAAAGTAAATATATGGCTGGAATCAGGAAGACGAGACGGACGCAATGGCACTAGTTTCGTCGGATTTCGAGCACTTTCATTTTTGAGCATTTTTAAGCCCTGTCAGGCTTCTGGATTAGATTCTGGATCACACCTCCCCACAAAAAGACCTTTTGGTCCCCAAAAGGTTACTGACCACTCAAAAAGCTCGGGATAGGCCACCCGGATTGTCCTCTGTCTCTGAACTCTGTCCTATGCACTTGTCTCATCAAGATCAAGTGTAACACAATCATGACAACTGACAGTATATTGTTAGCCATTTGAACCCTGTTACATCTTACTGAAGCCACTATCATCCATGGAGAAACATTACTAATGACAGTATCAAAAAGATGACTGCAAATGAGTTGATATACTTGAGATATCTGCATGACATGAGCTTATCTTGAAGCAACTTATGATTGATTTTCCATTCAACAATCATTTCTTGTTCTTGCTTAAGATCGATTACTTCATTTGAAACAATTATTGGTTTATTGCTTGCTTGCACTGCCTTCTTTAATTGTTCCATTGTTTGAAGTGTTTTATTTGCTTTAACATGATGAGCATGAACCACATAGTCTTGACCCGCTTTAGTGAATTGATATTGATTCTTTGTCCTGTAGAAGATTGCCTTACGATCATATAAATATGGACTACCTAAGACAATTCCACATTCTCTTAACGACACTACATCACATGTTACTTCGTCCACATACTTATATGAAATTGCAAATTTGATTATGCGCTGCTTTGTTATGTGCATTTGATGATGATTGCTTATCCATTTAAGTGTGTGAGGCTTATGATGAGTTTGTGTTTTTAATCCCAATTGCTTAACCAATTCTTTTGAGATTAGATTAGATTGAGATCCACTGTCGATTAATGTGTCTATCTTAGTGTGTCGCATGATTACCCTTATATGAAACAACTTGTTTCTACAATCAATGTCTTCACCAAATTTACCTGTCATACCAACCAATGAGATCTTTGACTCATCACCTGAATCTGATCCCAAGTCTGCGGGTTTTGTTGTCGTTGCCACGGTTTGCGTTCCCTTCTTTTCTTTGAACCACTTTGGCCTCTTCTGGGGATGCAACTGCCAACATCTGTCCTCATCATGTCCCTGTTTCTTGCAATGCTTGCAAGAGGGTTTTCCTTCCTTCCTCGTCACTGCATTTGCATTCTTTCCATGCCTTTTCCTCTTTTCCTCTTTCCTTGAAGACAATGATTCCCCTGACACACCTGCTTTCCCTGCTTCAATATACATAGATTGAACAGAAACCTCATCAAGGTTAGTGGGTCCAAACATGAAAACAATGTTTCTAATATGCGCAGGTAATCCTCCTATATACTTCATAAGAGTTTCTTGTGTTTGCAAAGGGATATCTAACATTAATGCCATTTTTGGAAATCCATCGGTGTATTCTTGCACTGTTTGTCCTTTTCTTAGTTTTAAAGATTGTCATTCAATTAATTATTTTTCTTTATAACCCAAAGGATAGAATTAATGTTTTTTAATGAAACTCTTCCATGATGGAAATACATTACCCACATGTTGTGTTCCCTTTTGCATCTTGCTTTGCCACCAAATGAGAGCTGTACCTGTAAGTCTCAAAGATGCCAACTTGATTTGTGTGGCCTCATCCTTGATCTATTGCACACTGCAGTATACCTCCATTTGCCTGATCCAATTGTCAAGTTTTTCTGCATTTACTTCACCATCATATATGGGCAACTCAAATTTGACATCAAGTTTTAACAATGGAATTTCACTTTTATGCTTATAAACAGTTTTCTTTCCATTAGATTTAGAACTTGAACTTGAAGAAGAAGGAGAAGAAGGAGGTGTTGATGGAGGTGAAGGAGGAATATGAGGATGGTCCTCTTCCTCTTCACTTTTTCCCTTTGAAGATTCACCCAAAACTGGTCTCTTTCGTTCCAGGTAATCCTCGTACAAAACTTTCACCATCTCCGACATAGAAAGGAATGTTTTTTGGAACTCTTTCTCATCTTGAGAAATCCCTTCTTTCGATGCCATCTTCTCGCTGTGAGAAGCTCTCTTTCTCAATCCAATTAATGGATTCTCTGCAACAAGCTCGCCTTCACCAAGCTGTATATTTTCCCTGGTTAACATGCAAAACTCAAATCCAAATGTCAACTAGCTCTGATTCCACTTGATCCGTAGGATCTTTTAATGACTATGGTTGAGTTTTAATTTTGCATGCGTTAATTATCCAATTGAGAAGATTAATGAAAGAATGAGGAAAGAAGAGGAATTATAATAGCCATATACACATATGAAGATCTGAAATGAAGTAATAAATAGCAAACCATAACACGAGGATTGATAACGGAGTTCGACACAACGTTGCCTACGTCTCCGGGCCTTTGTCTCTGTGGGGGAGGCTTCTTTATTTATGTTCAAAAGCTCAAAAATACATCGCAGTAGTGCCAATTGGCTACAATACTGATCTAGTCATGTTCTTCCAGATCTCTAGAACCTTGCAAAGAAAACGACATGCAAAACGGACGTCCGAAGCTCCCAGAAATGGCCCGACAACGTCTGCTCCTCAATATCTTCCCTGCATAAAAATGGCTTTGGCTTGGCTTCCCTTCAGCATAACTCTTCTCTGACTGTCCTTCTATGGCCTCAAACAGGCCTGGTTTTTATAGATCTGAAGTTGGTTATCCATCCCCAACTTCCTCCCAAAATTTGGGCTCCAAAAATTCCCAATATCTCCCAAAAATGGAGAAAATCAATTAAAAACAGGCATAATATCTTTTAAAAATCCCAAAACTATATAACAAAACCCATTTTGCATATAAATTTGGGTGCAGCCCCCAATATGCGTGCTCTGGGTCATATGGAGGTGGCCATGTGGCCGAGCGCTAGCCCCTCGGGCTATGCGCTGGCCCTTCCCTCGCGCTAGCTCCTGGTCGTTGGCGTGTACATAGGACCGGATCTCGGGCTAACTGTTATAACCGTACCCTAGTTGGATTAAAGTCCCTGGTCCTGTGGGATCTGCATATGATCTCGGGCTAACGGATTTACCTGTGCCCAAAAGGTGGCTATAGCCCTGGTCCTGTGGGATCTGCCCAGGATCCGAGGGCTAAGCCCTATCCATACTCTCGTCGAATCCCATGTCGGTAAGCCCTCGCTCTGTGGTCATGTGGTATGTCAGTGCCGAGGGCTGGGGCTAAGCCTTGGCCCTTTCCCCTGTCGACGAAACCTTTAAGCAAACATAAATATAAACTCCACCATATAGCTAATAAGAACTATCCGTGGGTCGGGCGGTTAGCCCGGTCCTGCTAGTCCGCAGCCCAGAGGGAAGGTCACGGGTTCGACCCTCGGCGAAACCACGAAATTTTACATAACCCATTAATCAACCACAGCGTGCCAAGTGTCAATTGCTAAGTGGTCCATGTCACCTGCCACGTATCACCGTACTGCCCTGTGAGCCTGCCGCATGTCTACCACGTCATCCTGCCACCGTACTTGCCCAGTCAGCTGCTGACGTCATCTCGTGCCACATGTCACCCTTATAGTGGTGACACGTGTCACCCATAGATTGGTCCAACTGTCGGTCGTACTTGTGCTCCATCATCTGCCATGTGTCACCTCCAGGGGTTTCCACGTCAGTTGTATGGTCGTACGGACTGTACAGTCAGCATGCCACGTGGCACTGTATGGACTGTACAGTCATCCTCTTTTTTTTGCCTGTTTGGGTTTTCGGATAGAATGCGATATATTTCGCATACGGAGCCCGTTTGACGAAGTAAATATATGGCCAAAATCAGGAAGATGAGAGAGACGCAATGGCGTTGGTTTCGTCGGATTCTGGGCACTTTCATTTTTGAGCATTTTTAAGCCTTGTCAGGCTTCTAGATCCGATTCTGGATCAATGGCGTTCCCTCAAGACCCTTCTCCCCCTCCAGAGGAATAAGGCAAGGGGACCCGCTCTCGCCCTTCCTTTTCATAATTATGACGGAAGGGCTGAGTCGCACCGTCAAAGTAGCCATCACTGAACACTCCCTCTCTGTTCTCACCCCTCATGGAATTTCTCCCCCATCTCTCACAGTAATTTCGTGGACGACATACTCCTAATTGGGGTGTCCACAGCCTGAGAAGCCCTCTGCATAAGATCTATCATCAACCTCTTTTGGGAAGCTTCGGGCATGGAGGTAAACCTTTCCAAGTCTCAAGGCTTCTTCTTCAACACGCCAATCGAGATCCAAAACCATCTCACGCAACTACTGGGGTTTACTCGTAGTGTCCTCTCCTTCGTCTACATGGGCATCCCCCTTATTGATAACCCACTAATAAATACATCCTGGGACTCCCTATTGTCCAGCTTCCAAAAGAAACTCTCCCTCTGGACCTTCTGATACTTCAATATGTATGGTCACCTCATCCTCCTCAAGTCAGTCCTACAGGCCCTTCCAGTGTACACCTTCTCAACTTTAGCTGCCCCAAAACTTCATCCTCAACACCTTAAGGAGTATCCAAAGGAGATTCCTTTGGTAGGGTACTAAAGAAGGATGCAAAATGACCTTGGTTAGCTGGCAAAAAGTTTGCAAACTAAAGCAAGCAGGGGGCCTAGGCCTCAAAGACCCAACTCTTCTCAACAAGGTCCTTAGTGCAAAAATTTAGTAGAGATGGTTAAAAAGACCCCAAGACCTTTGGGCACATCTTTGGAAGAAAAAATACACCCCAACAATCTCTGAAAGGGATCTCATTAGGTGGAATGGTCAAAGCCCTGGCTCACTCATTTTGAACGTGGCTAGGAACAACAGGGAACTCATTACAGATGACTCTTTCTGGGAACTGCAGAATGGGATTTCAGCTCTCTTCTGGAGTGACTCTTGGCAACAACTCCTAGCCCTGAACACAGATCCCAATCTGAGCACCTTCATCCCCTTCATGACAGAAGTAGGCCTCCTCAAAGTGTTGGATTTATGGAATCCTAAAATTACAAGGAAAATCTGGCGCATTTGGAAAAACTCCCACGAGGGTTTGAACATCCCCCTTGATTTAAATCTCCAACCTCTATAGGACCATCTCGACTCAAGGAAAATTTTAAGTAAACAAGGGGATGACATCCTCAGATGGGGACACACCACCACAGGTACCTTCAATATTCAAGAAGCTTACCACCTAAGAGCATGTCACAGATCCTTACCGAAAGAAGAGGTCTGGGGCAAGATCTGGGAAGCAAAATCTTGGCCAAAAATTAGCACTTTCCTCTGGATAACTACACGCAACAACATTCTCACTTGGGATAACTTAAGGAAAAGAGGTTTCATCGGTCCTTCCTGGTGTCAGTTATGTGGTTCAGAGGAGGAAACTCAAAACCATCTCCTAAATCTGTGCTTATATAGTTCGTACATCTAGGATCATAGCGCCAACTTCATGAGAATCAAAAACAAGAACTGTACAGGCATCCGAGAAACTTTAGCAGGCTAGCGAAACTCTATTTTTCAATCCCCCATCCTTAATAGAATTTGTCAGCTTTTACCGGGCTTCATTCTTTGGCAAATATGGAAGCAAAGGAATCGACAAATCTTCAAATCAGCGACCAAGAATTGGCAGGAATTTTGGACAACAATCCATTCCAATATCAATGAAACAACCTTTTTGTATCCTTGGACGGACCAGGATTTAAATTGCCCAATGAATGAGTGTCTCATCCTTAATTCTTGGCAACTCAATCTCCATCCCCCTCCCGCCAACCCCTCCACTATCATAAGTCGTAAGCCCAGCCCCACACATTGGGAGGCTCCGCACACAAGATGTCAAAAATTAAATTTCGATGAGGCCACCAAAGGAAATAGAGGACCTGCAGGATATGGAGCAGTCATTCAAAACAACAAAGGGGAAATCCTCCACATCATCGCAGGAAATATCTGGCACAACACCAACAATGCTGCAGAAATATGGGGACTTCTCTGCGGTCTACAAGCAGCCAAAGATCAAGAGATTTTCCCCATCATTGCAGAAGGTGATTCACAGATTGTCATTAATATCCTCTCTCATCTCCTCAATGGTGCAGACCCGTAGAAAATCTCTCCAAGATGGAGACTTATGAACAGTCTTCTCAGAATCAAATCCATCCTCCAGCCACAATGGGTAATCCTTCCTTCCCATGTTCGAAGATCGACAAATCAAGTTGTCGATTTGTTGGCAAATTATGGATTCGATCTAGAGGAAGGAGACTTCTCGTGCTCCCCCACCTCTTCTTCCTCCCATCTCACAGTGATCGGATGTAGAAACATAGCTAACAACAAGGACCGACCCCCGGATGGGATGTTTCCAGGCTTAGAACGTGGACAGATTATGGGAAGGCCATATGGTCAGACGGTCAGCCGCTTGGCGCCTGATCAGACCCGCCCCCCCCTCATCCATCACCTCATGGTTTTAAAACACCCGCCGTCACTCTTCAGAATTTACTCGCGGCCAACTTGTCGCACGCTTTGGAGGCTCAGCTACGTGGGAGATTTCATGGAGCAGGGCAGGACGCCTCCACAGTCACATCCACACCTCAACAATGACACTCCTAAGGCCATACCTAGGTATGTTGAAATTCATTTGGTCCTTCGTCATCTCCATGTCAAGCTCTCCCTGGTTCTCAATTTCTTCCACCCCTCCTGGTGCGATTTCCACTCGTCTTCACAGACTTTTGGTTCCTGCCTCTCCTGACAAGGTCTGTTGGTTTGGTTCTTCCTCTTGCACCTCCTTTGCGTTCTCCATCCTAGGTCGACTGTAGCCACCGACATGCCCTGCCTTAGAGGCAAGTCCAAAAGAGGGGAAACCTGGTATGCGGCTAGGGGATGGGAAGCGCCCAACTCTGACCCTCCACCTGAGACCGAAGGAATCCCCTTCTTGTCTCTTGTTGAAGCTCCCACCCCTACACAACCTCTTCATGAGACCACCCCAGACCTCTCCCCACTCTCGAACCCCTATGTCTGTAGAATTGAGTGGTTTGACACCCTCGGTAACACGCTGGGCTTCACGCCTCCATCCCCCTCCCCTCCCTGTTGTCCTCCACCTCCACCTTCTCCCATTCGCCACCCTGTCGCTTCCTCTGCTCCCTCCATTTATCCATCCTCGTCTTTTGACTCTCTGCTGTCCCCCACACTCTGCTCAAATTTTGACAGGTGTGCAAACAAAGCAACTATCATGGATTCATTGGACGACCTAAATAGAGGTCTAGGAGATGTCAAGTCTTCCTTATTCGAGCTGCAGATCAAGGATTCAGAACGTTGGAGCTGTGTGGACATTTTGATGTCCTTCCTACAGGACCTCCAACAAGCCATCGCAAACCGAGATAGGCACGACAGGGGAAAATCGCAAGAGTGCCAAGCCTTAGCTGGGCCAAGGCTCGGTCCAGGTTTTTAGTTAATAATGCTTCAGGTTTCTGTTTTCATTTTTATCTCAATAGCCATGGGAGTTTGGTCTATGTTTTCTCTGTTCAGTTTAGCAATCAGCACTTCGCCTTGCGTGGCAACGTAGTCTCCCTTTTGCATGTTTTACTCTTAATTTTTGGACAAGTGACAGAGATGGTTTCCCAGCAAGGTACTGTTACCACGTTTGATTAGGAACTACAGATAGATGTAATTAATTTTTCTTGCAAGCTCTAATACAAACTTCTAACTTATACTCAATTGGGTGTAACTTGGATGGTTGTAAAGAATGATTGTTATCCTCCCCACGCGAGTTCAATTCTCATAATGACATGAATAAAGCTCATAACAAGTATGAATAAAATAGTAAATTTGTATCATTGAAGCAAGTTTTCAAAAGAAAATTTTTTTCCAAACATCAATTCATTATCAGTACATTGAAACTGCCTTTCTAAAATCATCCTAGGAAAAAAGACCTGGATATAAGAAACTATTTTTATTGCGTAATGCGATGGAAGCTCCTCCGATCACATGCCCCCAACTCCTCCACTCCAATCCTCTGTCGCTTTTTTTCTCCCTCTCTTCCGCTTGTGCCCTCTGTGTCCTTCGGCCGATCCGATCTCTGAATTGGAAGCGAGGGCAAGGGGGGAATTAACCAGAGCCCTGCTTCCTCGGATCTTGAACGCAGCGCGGTCATATGCGAGAGCGGCCTCTTTGGCGGTGTTGAAAGTGCCCAGCCAAACTCGAGAGCCCTTCCTGGCAGGGTCTCTGATTTCTGCGGCGAACTTTCCCCACGGGCGCTGCCTGACTCCTCTGTATTTCCTGGCCCAGCTATTCTTGATATGTTCATTCTCCTTCTGCTGCGGTTGTGGCTTTACCTTTGCCGCCTCTACTGTTCTTACAACTGTGCCTATAGAAGAAGAAGAGTATTTTTCTTCATCTGATGTTGATCTGCTGTTCTTATCTTGGTACAAGCCCCAACCGAGGATGTCACTGACCTGAATATCATCATCAACGTTAATATAAACGCCGCTACCATTATGTTCTATATCCATATCGTCCTCCGCTTCCAGCAAATGGTGACGAATCAATTCCAACATATTCATGCTCAAACTCGCCGCTGCAGCATCCATCGTGCTATCGCAACAATCAGATTCAGATGACGTTGGTTAAATGTTCTATTTTTTGAGTTTTTTCGTAGGAATTGGCTGGAATTCGGCAATATAAATTTGGACAAAATCTCTATTTTCTGTTGTTTAAATTGTCTTTCTGAATGTATAAATAAATTCAGCGTGCTGAAAAAACCACTGAAACACTCTGATTAGACAAACTTAATCACTCAAATCTGCAAATTCAACTATTCATCACCCGATTTTAAACAAAATCAAACAAAAAAAATGTATAAATAAATTCAACCTGCTGAAAAAACCACTGAAACACTTTGATTATACAAACTTAACCACTCAAATATGCAAATCCAACTATTCATCACCCCATTTTAAACAAAATCAAACAAAAAAATCCTCACAAAAATAAAACGTTTAAAATACTACTAAAGAATAATAAATATTTTACGTTTTAGCCTGCAACTGATCACAAGTACGTCATCTCTTTTTAACTCAATTTGTAATAATATAATACAGTGTAGATTTTTTTTTGAATTTGTTAGATTATTAGATTTGAGTAATTATTTCTATATAATTTAAATATTTTTATATAATTTAAATATAGCAGAAGTTTAGTTTTTTAATATGATAAATCTATTTATAGATTGAAATATAAATTTTAAATTATAAAAATAGTAAAATTTATTTATCTAATTAAAAAAACAATTTTATATGGTTTCAATTTATTTATTGAAAATATCATTCTAACTTATTCTCTTTCCATCTGGAAATCGTGGAAAAAGAAGGCAAAGACAAGTCTGATTAGTCAACGGTCAAAGAACGAAAATGGCGGGTCAAGTTTGAACGAAAATGGCTTCCCAAGTGGCCAATTAAGTTTCATAGATTTCCAGACTGATTTGATAGAACACAGCACAGCCGAAAAATTAACATTTTCTAACACAGCGCAGCCAAAAAATTAACATTTGGGTTTTCTAGTAGGAATTGAGTAGAATTTGGCGACAAATTTTCTACTGTTGTTTAAATTGTTTTTCTGAATGTGTGCTGAAAAAACCCTGAAGCATTTTGATTATAAAACTTAACCTCTCAAATCTACAAATCCAACTATTCATTACCAAAACGTGTTAAATTAATTTTAATGTAAACTGAATTGGAATATAAAGCACTTTTGCTTCGTTACCATGTATGGCAAGTACATTGCATATTCCCATGGCTCATTTTCATGATTAGATTCCATTATATTATTATATATTAAATAATAAATATTTTACTTTTTAGCCTGCACCCGTCATCACAAGACAAAATTATGACATGGTACTTTATCTCGTTTAACTCAATTTGTAATAATATACTGTGTAGATTTTTTTTTGGAATTTGTTAGATTATTAGATTTAAGTAATTAATTTTATATAACCTAAATATTTCTATATAATCTACATACAACAGAAGTTTAGTTTTTTAACATGGTAAGTTTAGTTTTTTAATATGGTAAATCTATTTATAGATTGAAATATAAATTTTAAACCATAAAAATAGTAAAATTTATTTATCTAATTAAAAAAACAATTTTATATGATTTCAATTTATTTAGTGAAAATATCATGCTAACTTATTCTCTTTCCATCTGGAATTCGTGGAAAAAGAAGGCAAAGACAAGTCTGATTAGTCAACGGTCAAAGAACGAAAATGGCGGGTCAAGTTTGAACGAAAATGTAATCAGTGACAATCAGCAACTTTTATGTCGCCATCAATTTCCATGTTCTCAGACAAGCTTCTCCAATATGGCTTCCCAAGTGGCCAATTAAGTTTGATAGATTTCCAGACTGATTTGATAGAACACATCGCAGCCGAAAAATTAACAATTCCTGGAAAGAATCAAACTCATGTTACAGCTATCCATTGGGTGTTCAAGACGATTGCCAAAAGCATCCATGTGTGCATGATCCAATAATTTTATTAAAAGAGCATTGATAATCTCCTCTAGAATAACACTCATTTTAGCTTAATTACTCTTTGTAATAAGAATATACAAAACTATTACATATGTTTTGTTTTTTAAAAAGGCATTGATAAGAAAGCATTCTCCCATTAATACACGTTCTCCTAGTTTCATTCCCTTTCTAATAAAAATATTATTTTGAAATAAATGGAATTTGGTTAAAAATGATGATCAATGATGACCCTTAACATTGATTGTAATTAAAATTCGTTTTTAGTCTTCAACTTTCTTGGTGTCACAAAGGTGACATATTCTTTAATGTCATGGTGTTTGGGGAATTGTCCAAACTTCCAAAGCTCAGTTTTACTATGTAGCTTTAGTTCTTATTTTAGCAATATTGATTCTCACTATGTACCTCATGGGGATTAGTTCTTATTTTAGCAATATTGATTCTCTTCTTTACATTACTCACCTTATAATATAGTAATTTTCTTTTATCCTCTATTTCTTTATGGCACCATAGATTCTCCTTAAATTTAACTTCAAAAATATTTTTAGTATTTTTGGCTATCTAGTCTGAAGCAATTTTGGGGAGCCTCTTGTCATCCATGTTGTTTATCTTGTTCTTGTGCATTAAGTACCTAATCATAGATGCAATTTCAATGGGGAAACAACTCGCTTTTATGAAGAGGATAAGATAGGGTGTATTTTCTTTAATTTTGAGATTATAAGTTATAAAATTATTTTGGATATTCTCTATATTTCTCGAAAATTCTAGAGAGATACTGCATCCCCAAACTTCATATCCATATAAGATAACATGAGTGACAAGAGTCTCGAAGAGGATATTTCCAATTGAGTTTGTGATTGTTATCACAATAAAATTGTTCACCTATCCTAAAAGGCTAAGCCTTACCAGATTACACCATTCATAGCACATGTATCCCATATCCACACCAGTTTTCACATCATTTTCCATGAAATAAATTAGAAAAACACTTTTCCTAATGTTATTTCCACTTAATAAAAGTCAAAACCCCCTTTAAGACTTTTCCCCTCTTTATTTTATTTAAATAAAATGAAAATTTCAAAATAATGGTTAGAAGTGATTTGCTCAAATAATATATTTCATTTTTTTGACCCTATCAAGGATAACCACCACTTTTCCTATAAAATAGAGACATCTCATCTATTTTCACATGATCCTCACATGAAAGTACAAAGTGCTACTGAAATTTCCACTCATCTTTTGGCCCAATTTCACCACTACTACTTGCATCCATTGAAGAAGAGAAGCATAGCTCATTGCTACACACTCGAGAAAGAAAAAGAGCCCTCCCACAGAGAGACCGACAGAGGATTTTGGTCTTCACAAGTCTTTTCCACAAGTGTATTTCTATTCACTCTGGTTATTGGGTATTAGATTACATTGATTCTTTACAATCTTTTGTTGTTCATCTAATTTTTCTCTTGCATGCCTTTTTCCATTACTGAATAACATAGATTGCTTCATAAAAAATTAGGGTTTCTTGTTTTCTAACCCTTTTTTGTTTCTAGCTTTGTCACAACCACAAGGTTTGTGGATTTGCTCAACCTTGTTGCAAAAACACACCAATAGTGATGAATATAAATTCCAAGATACTTGTATGAAGGCACTTCCTCCAAGCTATTGTTGTCATATATGAAAGTATCGTAGGTGATCTTGTTGGATTTAATTATCATAAGCTTTGTTTTATCAGTGTTCACAATCATTCCTGTAATAGAGAATAAGTCCTTCGGGATTGCAAGTTTCTTACTGAGGTCATATGTATTCATTTCCATAAGAACACTATCATTTGCATAGAGAAGAAGGATGATAGTTGTACTAGCAATAGTTGGTCCAAGACAACTTACGACTTCCAAACAATCTTCTAACTTGTCAATGTATATGGAAAAAAGGGTAGGAGATAGGGAACAACCTTGTTTTACTCCTATATTGTTGTTAATTTTTTCCGACCAATCCTTAGTGCTCCTAAATTTGGAAATAATATTCTCATACAACTTTACCGCAATAGCTCTCATCCTAGAGTGAACTTTTAACTCTTCTAACGTATTCCAAAGGTTAGTCCTAGGAACAGTGTCAAAAGCTTTAATAAAGTCAATGAAACAACAAAGAAAATTGGTTTTATTGTTGTGACACTCCTCTGCAATGATCCCAAGCTCGACAAGGTGCTTCATGTTTGAATGATAACTTCTAAAAATGACCCAGCCTTTAGATCTTTTTTTCGTGGCTTTCTACCCATATGCTTATCTTCTTTTTCAAAATACTTCCATATAACATGACTAAAATGGGGCTAATCATAATGGTCCTATAATTAGAGGGATTTTTTTTATCCCCACTTTTCAAAATAGGTATAATGAGGCTTTGTGTCTAAGGTTTAGGGAATCCTTGCTTGACTACTAAACTGAAGAGCTTGTATATGTGAGGGATTACAATAGACCCTCCATTTTTTAATATTTTATCTTGGTAGACTTTGATGTCCTTAGATTTCCCATTTATGAGTCGCTTAACCCCAAAATTTACAAAATCTTAATCAATTTATTATTTATTTATATGTTTTCTAGATTTATTTGAAAAAAATATTAAGTTAAACTAGATAAAAACAATTATATAATATCTAATTTTAATGTCAAAAAATCAAGGTGAATTCAATTTCATTAATTATTAAGAATTTCACATTGTAAATAAAATCACTCTCTCTCTCTCTCTCTCTCTCTCTTATATATATATGGGTGAGTGCACAAAGTTCGTGGCTGAAAAAGTGGCAAGCGGGTCAGCAGGAATGCACACTCATAGGAACGCATGCACATTCTTAGGAATGTGCACGTGTTCCTAAACCTATAGTTTTGGAAGTGGTCAAACCTCCACAAGGATTTCCATGTAGGTTTAGTGGTAGGAACGCACACACGTTCCTAAGAATGCATGCACGTTCCTACTGTTAAACATTTTTAAAGGGCCGCGAACATGAATTGTGCTTATTGTGCATAAATCATGCTGGTGTTTTATTCTCATTCAATAAATAGAGAGGATCTAGAGAAAAGAAACAAAGGGAGGATGTTGCCACCATGTCCAGGTACATTTGATTTATGTTATTTTAAACCCAATTTAGTCTTTTTCTCCCAAGAATCTAAATTAAAAAAAATTGTAATTTTGTATTTTAATTAAAAAACCAACCTAATTTACATGCCATGGCTTTTAAAATGCAGTATATATAATAAAATGGAACCCTGAGATAGTGTAAAATGGTCAGAAGAAAACTAAGAATATCAAAACCCCAACCCACCACAACCACCCAATGTAAACTCTCAAATTGATGAGGGGTTGGTTATATTAAGAACCCTTGAGGAACAATTAAGGGACACTAGATAGCCTAGAAGAGTCTCCTTGGCTACTTCTTTGGACATCATTATGAATTCCATTGCAAGTGACCAAGGGAAATTGAATTTTATTTATGATTATAGGGAAATAATGTATGAGTACTATAGAAGTGGTTTGAATAGAAACCAAGTCAAAGAACCAGGAATTTCAAAACAACAAATATTGTCTATTTTTAGGGATCCTAGAAATGGACAAGAACTACCATTTACCAAGAAACACATCTCCTTTGACTGGTGCATCCATCCCCAGATTAGTCAAAATTGGATGGATAGGTGGTATATGGTTTTTGATAAGCATCCCTTCAATAACAAGGATATTCCCTTATATATTTATGAGAAAATTATGTGTTGAGTTTATTTTTGCTAAGCATGTAAACTACTTTCACATTGGTGACTTCTAGGGGTTGGGTCGAGGGTCTGCACAGGACCGAGAGAAATCCGGGCATGACCCATTGTTAGGTCCCCGTCCTCCCAGGAAAAGGCCTGACCCCCTTGTTATCGGATAAATCGGTAGGTGTGGACACTAACAGATCTCCCTAGATCCACCTGGAGCTAGAAAAAAACAGGATAGGACATGACTCTTTCCCTAAGTTGTGGTCATTGAATCTACTACTAAGAAGGGATGAGTGACATACCTTTATATCGCTTCCTTAGGTCTTTGTTGTTCCCGCTTCGCTCCGGTACTCTTGTGAAATCAGGTCAAAGACAACACAAACCAACCAAAGTGAAGATAGCAAAGTATATTCAATGTCAACGTATGCATATGATCAAGGAGTTATGAAATAAAATAAGAGTGATTTTATGGGAAAGGGACATGCCGCTGTATCATATTAAATGAAAGTAGAAGATACAACCAGATTGCCTTGATGTCGCAAGCTTCCTTTCAGTGATCCTTGGTTCCAACACACACACTTTCTCTACACTTGCATGAAGAAGATCCAATATAACTTGATAGACCAAATAACGTCTTCAAGCTTCTATCCAAGCAGAGTTCTTCACACAATTCTTTGACCAATTCTTCATTCAATCTTGCTTAACCTTTTCCATGAGAAACCTTTCAATATATAGGAGAATGAGAGGTGGTTAAATGGATGAGGATGATCCCACTAAATCTGAGAAGTCAGTAGGATGCCAACCATGCAAATGCCAACTCATTTTCTAGAATATTCCCTTCTAGAACCTTCGTGACCTCTTCTCTTTTCCAAGCTTTGAAACAAGTTCACACCCTACCTATAGAGCACACTGTGAACATTTCACACCCTAAGTTTAGGTTGCCTGCAAGAATGAAGGATTTTTGCACCCTGTAATATAGACAGCTTGCGAACTCATCTTAAAAATGTGTTTTCTGGAAGAAGACAACAATCACTTTTCTCAGGCAAAAATTCCTTGTGGGAGCCTGAATACATCACTTGTAGAGACATCACCAAAGTGACCAAAATCATGTGTAACAAAATGTCCCCCAAAGTATGAGGCCGAAACTTGTGACAGCCGAAATACTTTGTAAAATGCGTGTGTGTGTCAGAAACAAGTAGCGCACCTAATCGGAAACCTGTAAACAACGAAGAATCTGCAGAATATAATACCAGTTCTGAGGTAGGGATTTTCATGCTCAGATCACAAATGAATGGAATCATAAACGTAGGTGATGGCCACCAATCATACACCGTGGATCCATGCCGTCAAAATGCTACATAGCCACCAGGAATACACTGTGGATCTATGCGAGAAGACTTGAATTAAGATGACATAGACACATGACATACAGAGTGGATCTATGTGCCGATACAAATCATACATTCTCCATCGCAGCCTGGATCAAAAAGATGAGACCCAGGGTCTTCAATCTCGTCACCTGAAAGTACGAATCTAGCCATGTGATTACATGTGCTGAAGTCGAACATGGTAGAAACCACTTGATTACCGGTCAGTGATGAAAACCATTAACAAGTGAGAGGGAAATCACCATTGATGTCAATGATTCCCAAGGTATCGAAGTACAATCCGAACGAATGTGATTGAATGAGCTGAATTCAAGCACACGGCGGAATCTCTCGATCAGGGATCAATGATGTGAAACCCATGTCGACGCGAAGAGACCTGCCATCAAGGCATGTAGGTTCCAAGGTACTAAATGATTTCTTAGTCTCATTTCTAGATAATGAGTTGCAGTCGATAGAACAAGACTCGTCACAAAAGGGCCTTGATGTATCCCCCATCAATGATACGAAATAAGTAACAGATTTTGAGGATGAAACAAAATATGAATATGGGTCAAAATAGACACAGGGAAGGCCGACATAGTAAGAATGGACAACTGCAGATGGCCGACTCAATAGAGGGCTCGTGTAAACTTTTGTTGAACATATGAACGACACAACCAAGGACTTGGCAGCACTGACTCAAAGACAACCCAAGATATGACCTTGTAGCAAGTCGAACGAGAGACAAATGGATTTCCCCACCCGGATTCAAATGATGAATAGGGGGTTTCATGTTCAAGAGCGACGCTTACTTCCATTAATATGAATACGAAAACACATCCCTTTCCCAAAATTTCCCCCACCATTTCTGGCGAGTACCTCTTTATTTTTACACAAGCTTGAGGAGGATAAGATATGCTTGTTGATGTAAGCTAATCCTTTTGATGAGTCCCTCAGAGTATATTTAACGAACCCTAGGAAGGAGTGGTTTGGTCCCATTGTGGGTCTTTCGATGTTTGTTTAACGAGTCCAAGGATAGAAAACTCGGGGGTTTTTCATGTTTTGAGAGTCTAAAAAACACTTAAAGAGAAATCTCCCAGTTCCTTTTTCGTAAAAGAGTTCGACGAGACCGAAAAAGTGATAAACTATCGCCCATCGAACGTTTTATTCAAATACTTTAACGAGTGTGAAAAGAACAAGATCGCTCGACAATCTTTTCATTTTTATGGAGCATGAAAAGAGATTAAAGAATACTCCTTTGCGTTCGTCGTTTTCGTGTTACCATGATGAGTACGAAAAGACGAGAAAAGGTATACTCGATTACGTTCTCATATATTTTCGAGCGCGAGAACGAACGAAGACTGAGCTCGAGGTTTTTTCTAAAAAACCCTAAAAAGTAGTCATACATGAGACAAAAGAAAAAACACCCGTACCCCCTCGTTCGGACTTCGAAGTTGCGATATCTACGAAAAACCACACTCACAAGGCTATTAGGGTATTAGGTTTTATAGACAAAGTAATAAAGATAATATAAAAAATAAAATAAAAAATAGTAAAAAGTGAATAAATATGGGTAAAAAGGGATTTTTACCATTTCATTGTGATTTTTCCAAAAAACTTGTCGAACATACCTCATTTTCCCCAAATTTCTTTGCTCGATTGCGGGAGGCACAAGAGATCATTCGGTGAACCATTTCAGCCAACGAGGTAATCTCTTGATTCTCTAACTTTTCCATTGTTTATTTTTGGTTTTTATTGGCAATGTTTTGGGTTTTGAGTCCATTTTAGGGTTGGAACATGCGCCCAAGCATTCTTGCAGGTGGGTCGTGCGGGACCTGCGAGAATCTCGCACTATGCAAAAGGCTCACCTGCGGGGGCCGAAAAATGGATTTTAAAGTAAGGTTTTGCTCAATAAAAATTATGCAAGAGTTGAAAACAAGTTGTTGACTTTCCTCTCATGGCTCTTTTGCAGGTGTTTGAGCATCACAATGTTGGAATGGAGAGAAAGAGAACAAGAGGAGGATGATTCCATTGTTGGGAATGACCCGGGTACAGTCGCTGCCCTTCGAGACTGTGGGCTCTTGAAATTTTTCAGGATTTCGGACATGAGAGCCCAACTCAGGTTGTTGGAATACCTGGTCCATAGGTGGGACGTGGATCAATAGTTATTTCACGTGGGAGTCCATACGCTGACACTAGATATCGAGGATATCTATTTTATAACGGGGTTGTCATGGTGTGGATACCATGCTACTTTGAACGGAGGTAGAGGCGGCAGACTCCCTATGAGCGAGAATTGTCGCCAGTATTGTGTTCCCGAGGTAGAGAGAAGCAAGGGTAAGGTTTCCATTTGGGGTGTCCAAGATCTGACCCTACGGACCATATTGTTTACTATTGCACGCATGGCTGGGAGTGTGGCTCCGCACATGGCTCTCTAGAGCTATTTCCAATACGCCATAGAGTGCACAGAGCCTCGAGTCTTCAACTGGTCGGATGCAGTTCTCCGCGGTATGAAGAGACAATTGACGAAGTGCAAAAAGGGTGACTTGAAGCAGTTTGGGTACAGATCACTTTTGGTGTCATTCTTCCTCAAGAGAGTCCCACTGCTGCGACTACAGGTTGATTGGGGTTTACTGGCCCCATAGGATCCGAGGATACTGAGGTGGTCCAACCTCATGGCTCGACACGTAGCATGGCCTATAATCAAGTATAATGATTCATTTTTTGACTGGTTGAGGCCCCAGTTGCTGATGATCAATGACTACACATATGCTGGTTTGGATTTCCGAGGGGATCCGGATTTGGCCCTGCCTGAGGATGCTTAGTGGGGTGACTTAGGTAAGAAGTACACATTTTGTTCTTTTTAAATGTTTTTGCAAATTTTATCATATGAAATGTTTTTATGTTTATCCAAGAACTAATTCAAAAATTTCTTTTTGATGACACAGATGTGGGGCCGTATCGACCTCCAGGAACGTCTCCCATTCAAAGGCGAGGAGAAGCAGCTCCAGTGGAGAGATGGGAGGCCGAAGACTATGAGGCAGTGGAACAAAACTTGGAGGGGTTGACCACGGATGTCCCGAATATTGCTATTGGGGAGATTCTGAGACGTTACCAATGCCATACTATGGGCGTGTCCGAGTCTCTTAGTTGATTGCTTCGTAGGGTAGCCCGAGAAGTTTTGTGTTATCGTGAGCTTCATCCATGACACTACTTTGTAGAAGCCATGGGCTTCGTATTTTGAGATTTTGATCCTTGGACAAAAACCTTTTGTAAAAAATTTTGATCATTATATACATATATACGGCTTCTACCGACTTATTTTGTGTTGTGCTATACATGTAATGTGTGATTGGTTTATAAATGCCCCAAATGTCTGTCTAACACATAGTTATTTAATGCATCAGTCAATGTATTTAGACATCTAGGAATGTGATGATATTCGATATAATCAAAATAACGTTCCAAGGGGAAAATTCGTAAATATACCCGTAATAAAGTAGGAATTCAAATGGCATAGACGTTACTTAAATGTAGTACTACTAGCTGCAAATCGAGTCGTATAACCAAGTGGCGGATATCAAGCGAAATAAAATAAATCAACAATTTGATGACAACGCTATATTCTGCTATATTATTGGTCGCACGACCGAGGCACACACCTCATAGACTGATAAGTTCATTTGTAGGGGCGTAAATTGCCCATGCAGCAGAAGGAAGGTTCTGAGTACTACATCTAGCTCCATCGGCGAAGCTAATGTGAGGTAGAAAAGACTCCGACATATGGAAACCAAGCACAACGCAAGATAAGCGGTCAAGGGAAAAGACCAAATAACGAAAAAGCATACTAAAGTAACAAACAAAAAGTATGATACAATAAAATACAAGAACTCATGCACAGGTGATCTTAAGCATAGTACTTCTTTAAGTACAACCCATTTCTAGGTTCACTCAAAGGGATACCGTCATAGTCTACTAAGTCATAAGCTCCTTTCTCCAAAACTCGTTTGACGATATAAGGACCTTGCCACATAGCTTCAAATTTTTCAGCTCCTAGCATATCCCGATATTGTTCGTAAAGGAGAACTAGATCACCTTCGGAGAAAACGCGTGGCTTGACATGTTTGTCATATTGGGATTTGACGCCTTTCTTTTGGGCTTCTATAACTAGGGTGGCATCGCGACGGGTTTCATCTAATTGCATGAGATACAACAGATGTTCTTCTTCAGCATAAGTGTTTGGGAGAAGTTTGACGACTAGTTTTAGGGAGGGTATCTCACATTCAATCGACAAGATGGCTTCTAGACCATAGAATAACTAGAATGGTGTAAACCCGGTAACAGACTTAACGGATGTCCGGTAAGCCCACAATGCTGAAAAAAACATTGCGTGCCAACTCGTTTTGTGAATCCCTATCATTCGTCGAAGCATGGTATTGAGGATTTTTTTTATTGCTTCAACTTAGCCATTGGCTTGTGGGTAATAGGAAGTTGAGCTTTCATGGAAAAGACCCAACTTTTCAGTGAGTTCGGACATTATGAAGTTTCTAAAGTGGCTACCATGGTCAGTAACGATAACTTGAGGAACACCAAACCGAGCAATGATGTGATTGAATATAAATAATGTTGCAGTCCTTCCAGTATTGTCGAATGTTGGAATCGCCTCGGCTCATTTCGTAAAATAATCTATGGCTATAATAATGTATCCATGCCCCCCAACCGAGTGAGGGTGACATGTCATGAAATCGAAGCCCCATTTCGCAAAAGGACCAACGGATACCACAGGGTGTGATCGTATTTTATTGTTGTAGATTTGGTAAGCATGGCAATTTTGGATGACAATTATACAATTGTTGAGTAAAGAAGGCCAAAAATACCCTCCTCCTAAGATCTTCTGGGCAGTAGCATACCCAGACATGTGACCACCATAGGCTCCAGACTGACAGTCATTTAGGGCTTTCTCGTCTTCATAAAATGTGATGCAGCGTCGAAAAACAGAGTCAATCACACGATGATAAAGAGTATCATTGAGAATAATATACTAACGGGCTTGGTAGCATATTCGACGACGGTCAGTGTTAGACAAATTGGGTTGGAAAGTCTGGTTTTGGAGATATATGATGATATCTCTGTACCAAAGGTCATCGGAACTAATCAAGAAAAAGGATTCATCGAGTAATGAATCTGTTGCTACATTTTTCGTCTCAGAGCAGAGAAGGTCGCATATCAACTCGGAAAACACCAAGGATTTCTTGGACTTAGCGCGTTCAAATTCTACGTCAAAATCTTGGAGTATTATGATCCATTTGGAGTATTTCCCCCCTAGCAATTGGCGTGTAAGAATGTGATGCATAGGGTTGCAATTAGAAATTACCGTAGTCTTGCGAGAAAGGATATAGTGCTAAAAACGTTGAACAGCTTGGACGGCTGCCAAGGCCAGTTTTTCAACATGTAAATACTTGGTTTCGGTATTCGTGAGACTCCGACTCAAGTAATAGATGACATGTTTGTCATGAGAATCATCCTCCTGGACAAGAACCATAGCGATGGTATATTCTGAGGCTGCGAGGTAAAGGAAATAATCCCGACTGTAATCAGGTGGGAAGAGTAGTGGGGTACATGTCAAAGACAATTTCAAAGATTTGAAAGCTTTGTTGGCAGTGGTATCCCATACGAACTCAGAACCTTTCTTGAGAAGTTGCGTAAATCCAAGAGTTAGCTCAACATAGTTTGGGATGAAACGATGGAGAAATTTTTCCTTCCCTTGCAAACTTTGTAACTGGCGAAGTGAGGAAGGAGGAGGGAGATTGAGAATCGCCTTGACCTTCAAAGGATCTACCCGGATCCCTTGATGTGAAACACTAAAGCCCAGAAGTTGGCCAGATTCTACGCAAAAAACACATTTGTGGGGATTCAAGTGTATATGGTAAAACCGACATCGAAGAAAAATGGCGCAGAGGTGTATTTGATGATCTACATGGTGCATGGAATGAGTGGGTAAGTCATCGAGATATGGCTGCACAATGTGCTTTATATCATGAAAAGCATAAGACATGGCACGTTGAAAAGTTGCAATGGTATTCTTTAAACCAAATGGAAGTTTCTGGTAGGCGAAAGTGCCCCAAGGACAAATAAAAGCAGTCTTGTGTTGGTCCGCGGGAACGATATTGACTTGATTATATCTGGAGAAACCATCTATCAGAGAGAAGATTTTACTTCTGGCACAATCGTCGATGATTTGGTCAACGAAGGGGGTAGGAAAGTTGTCTTTAGGACAAGCTTTGTTAATGTCCCTATAATCAACGCACACATGGATTGTGCCTTGTTTCTTGTCAATTGGAACAAGATTGGAAACTCAGTCAGTTAGAGCCACAGGGTAAATAAAACCATCTTTGAGAAGTTTCTCAACTTCAATATTGATAGCGGTTGCTTTATGTGGGTGGACCAGGCAAAGTCGATGATGGATAGGCTTAGCGCCCGGGTATGTCTTAATCTCATGTACCACAATGTTGAGGTCAATCCATGACATTTCTTCATAGCTCCATGCGAAAACGTCATGAAATTCTTGGAAAAGAGACTTGTAGGTGACAACTTTGTCATGGGAACACGAAGCTCCAATATGCACATTTTCGACAACTCCAGGTTTTATGGATATGTCAAGGGGGATGGTGGGTGAGATATTACTTAAGTTCCCTTTGTAGAACATATCGTGTGTAGACTCGAGAATGGTAGAAATGATGACAATGGTCGATGGGGTCAAGAGTCATTGGTAACCCTCGATGGTGCATTGTTCCAGGAAGAGGATGGAACGATGATGTCCATCGTCCCAAGGGGTATCTTCTGTTATAACCCTATAATTCATAGGATCATCTGTTGACTGGAAAATTTTCACTCTGGATGTATTTTGGCTTGCAAATAATATTTCATTTCTGCAAATTATTTTCAAGAAAAGGAAAAGAAAAGAAAATTCATGATTGCTGACGCTGAGTGGTTTTTCCTAACCCCATGGAGACAAAAGCAAGGGAAGCAGTGCAAAAAACCCACAAAAAACACTAAGCCTAAGTTTTTGTTGCATTCACGTCTGGAGAATAAAGAACATTCTTAGATTCACGGTCGATCTAGCGACGCGTATATCAACGATTGATAGTGGATTCCGGACCCCCTCGATTGTTCTGCTTTTAACGGTGGGGGGGGGGAGGGGTCTGGAATGGTGACTAACAAGTGCGCACAGATATACGGTCATCATGACAGCACTC
>JASDQU011402176.1:76228-100377 GCA_032191745.1 Picea mariana
GGGGGGGGGGGTCTGGAATGAGGCGATTTTTTTCGGCGGGCCCTGTCCCAACGTGTCATCCATCCATTGCATCATACCTCCTTCGCTCCATGCTACATCCTTCATCCACGCTGCGTCCTCACTCCCTTTTCCTTTTGTCAAGTCGACTACATCCTGCTCGACCACCCATCCATGCATAAACCAAACTTAGGCTAAAAAGAATAATAGATTAATAAAGGTTAGCAATAAAATTAGTGCAGTTAAACTAGACTAAACTAGTTAATAATTAATTAATTAATAGTTAAGTTAGTTTAGTAACTAGGTTAGTTTTTTATTAATTAAAGATTAATAAAAGAAACATATAATAATAAAAAAACATATTAAAATATATAAATAATTAAAAAACATATTAAAACATATAAATAATAAAACAATATTAAAATAAAAACATAAAAATAAAAACAAAATAATACAAAATATAACAAAAAAACAAAATAAAACAAACATAAAACAAAAATAAAACATATATAATTAAAAATAAAAAGTAAAAAAAAATAAAAACACTACCCTAAGTCTACCGACCTATACCTTCATCACATCACATAAAACAAATCAACGAATATTAAAAACTGCAGACCCCCCCTCGCCATCCGAAGTTTAACGAGAGGGGGGGTATGGAATGAAGTAGTTTATAAAACCACTCCCCAGACAGGTGTCGTCTCAACATTCCAGTGGAACCCGCCCCCCTAAAACCGTTTACCACCTCAGGGGGGGTCCGGAATGCCACCCTTCCTAAACAAAAACCGCTTTCGTAGCATTTTGACTAGTTTTATTTCGAAGCCGATTCTGGACGAATGAAAATGAATTTTGAGAAACCGAAAGAGGATTTTCTCCATAATGGGATGAAGAACAAAAACCTCTCTCATTTTTTGCATAGGTTCCACGAGAAAGGAGAATCAAAGCCATATTCAAGGCTCATTTTTTCAGTTTTCCATTTTTCTGTTGCAGTCTTGATTTTGCAGAAGGTGTTTCGGTGAGCGGGAGGCGAATTTGGAGAAACCGAAGGAGGTTTTTGTCCAGAACATTCCCATATACAATAAACACCTTAATTTTTTTTCCCAGGTGTCATAATTAAAGAGAAACAGATGTCTGAGTGGACCTCTTTTTCGCAGAAATTCGGTCCGTCTTTCATGGCGGACAGTTCCAGATTTTTGGGGATTTGTGGCTATTTTTGGCCGAGGTGGTTAAATACAACTTACAAAACTTGTTGGGGGATATATCCTATTTATTCAGATGATTTTTATGTAAAAGGGGTTGATCATTGCACCCATAAAGGATGTTCTCTATAATTTTTTAGATCCAACAGTAATACAAAGGAATTGATGCACATAATTCTTGCGTCTGGACATTGGTGATGTTTTTCTTGCTATGTTAATGTTTTCTTACTATGTTATCACCTTGTTTTCTAATTCCAACTGTTAAAAGAAAGTTAAAGAACAGAATTTACCTCGGGTACTCTGTATCTGGTCTTTTATCAGTCTGCATTTTATTCTTCTGATTTTGAGTTAAAGAAATTCTTGAATGCTTATTTACTTAAATGAACCTCTCACCTGTTCTATCTTCCCATCACATTATATCTTAATCGATCCAGTATATTGGCTATCTTGCCCTATGAAGAAGCCCTTTAAAATCTGTTTATCTAACCTTAAGTTTTGACACAGACCCCATAGCCCAATGGGATTCTAAAGCAATCATTCATCCAAACACTTCAAATAAAAAACAAACCCTATTCTGGATAAATATCCTAATATCCTTTTTCAAACAAATCTAAATTTGACAGATAGATCCCTCTCTGACTCTCGGAGGGATAGATCCCTGACTCGAAGTGGTTTTGATGTTGCCTCTGTGAGTGCCTTCACAGCCTTGGGAAAATTACAGAGTGCTAACATCTTCCATGGACATAACATACATAATCATCTTGTCTGTAAGAAAAATGATGCGGAATGGATCCGGAGATGAAGCACCAAGAGAGGGGGAAGAAGGGATTGTTGATTGAATTGCTTGATAACATTTTTAAAGGGCCGCAAATGCAAATTGTGCTTATTGTGCACAAATCACGCTGGTGTTTTATTCTCATTCAATAAATAGAGAGGAGCTAGAGAAAAGAAACAAAGGGAGGATGTTGCCACCATGTCCCGGTATGTTTGATTTATGTTATTTTTAACCCAATTTAGTCTTTTTCTCCCAAGAATCTAAATTAAAAAAATTGTAATTTTGTATTTTAATTAAAAAACCAACCTAATTTACATGCCATGGCTTTTAAAATGCAGTATATATAATAAAATGGAACCTTGAGACAATGTAAAATGGTCAAAAGAAAACTAAGAAGATCAAAACCCCAACCCACCACAACCACCCAATGTAAACTCTCAAATTGATGAGGGGTTGGTTATATTAAGAACCCTTGAGGAACAATTAAAGGACACTAGAGAGCCTAGAAGAGCCTCCTTGTCTACTTCTTTGGACATCATTTTGAATTCCATTGCAAGTGCCCAAGGGAAATTGAATTTTGTTTATGATTATAGGGAAATAATGTATGAGTACTATAGAAGTGGTTTGGACAGAAACCAAGTCAAAGAACCAGGCATTTCAAAACAACAAATATTGTCTATTTTTAGGGATCCTAGAAATGGACAAGAACCACCATTTACCAAGAAACACATCTCCTTTTACTGGTGCATCCATCCCCAGATTAGTCAAAATTGGATGGATAGGTGGTATATGGTTTTTTATAAACATCCCTTCAATAACAAGGATATTCCCTTATATATTTATGAGAAAATTATGGGTTGAGTTTATTTTTGGTAAGCATGTCAACTACTTTCACATTGGTGACTTCTAGGGGTTGGGTCAAGGGTCCGCACAGGACTGAGAGCAAGCCACGCATGACCCCTTGTTAGGTCCCCATCCCCCCAGGAAAAGGCTTGACCCCCCTACCCAACATCCTCCTTTTGCAAAGAGATTGCAACATGTACAACTATTTGTTGCATCATTTTCTCGTATCCTAGTGCAACACAGTAGCTTTGTTGCACTATCTCAACAGGAGGTACCTTCCAGTGACATTGATAGAGGGGTTGGATCTTCAACATGCACATGAGAGTATAGTGAGGAGAGGGAACATGGACATAAAAATCGTTCATGTGAACATCATAGATGCTTGAGCTATAGAAGTACATGCTATGGGCCTATAGATCCCAGTGGACAACATAGCTTCATCAAAGAGGTTAGTATCTTAACCCTCTCTATGTTCTTAATTGTTATATATTTATTTTGTATTTTGTGTATTTATATCGATATTTTAATGTATGTTGTTTTTCAGTTGTTATGTCTAAGAAGTAGATCCTCTACATCGATGGATGCGTCAGTGCCTAGCCCCATCACTGAGGCAACATGTTCATTGGGTGCATCACACACATAGGTATGTATCACATTTGATAAATTCACCAGAGTCATTTCTTTATTTTATGTCATCCTCAAATTTTTAATTTTCTCATGTTTCTACAATATTTGGGACTAGGTGATGTCGGGGAATGTCCATCTGGGATGGACAAGTCACCTGCGTCACAGGTATCATGTGTAGAGTTAAATATCGTATAATTCTCAAATTGTTTTTGTTTATAGTTTTTAATTTTACTATTTGGTACTAATAGTTCAATTTTATTAATATGTATCCAGGCTACATATATATATGCTAGCTATAGTACTATTGCACTCCCTAGGTACCTGGGTGTTGCTTCTGGGTTACCTCTCTCCAGGCCTAGGGAGTTACAATCACTTGTATAGCCTGTGAGGGTCCATCAAACCTCACCCTCAACATCAGTCTTATTGCATGCATCCTCAGTGGATTCACACGTAAGGAACCCATCCGCACCACTTGTAAGCCACACACCCCCATCACTATTTCCATTGGCCCCATCGACCGAAACTGTTGCAATAGAGTTTGTCTCGGAGAAAGTTGTACAACCTAGTGCTCAATATTCTAGTGAATATCCATCGAGGCATGAGATATTAACGATGATATAATGCATTGATGATAATTTTTATGTTTCATGCATTTGATTTTACACATATTTGTTTAATTTTCTAGACTTGATCCTTATAATTGATGCAAGGTGGTATCACAGAGAGATTTGGGTCGCATAGGAGGGTAACACCCTCACGATTGACAGTAGCATATGCGATGAGTTGTCTTAGGTTTAATTAGAAAGTATCATTTTGTATGTCTATTAATTCATTGAGGAAAAAAACTTATGACATTGTTTATTCTTTGTGCAGTCTCCAAAGCATCGAAGCATGCCTAGGCCTAGAACCTCTCAAGGTGCTTCCTCGAGAAAGAGAAGAAATACAACTTTTCAGGATGCTCCTGAGGGTGGTGAGGGTGGAAGTTGTCAATGAATGACTAACTACTACCATATTGTATCTAGGCCACCATATGGATGTTTTTTATGTTAGGGCACTTGTTGTCGCTTTATATATTGGGAAGGAGTTCTCATTTTGTAAAAAATGTAAAATTTAGATGATGTTGAATATATATATATATATACATACATTTCATGGCACATTTTTTATGAATCTCATTGTTTCTGCATTTTATGTTGATGAATATATGAATTTCAAAGTGTTTGAATTTCAAAGTGTATGGATTTTATGTGTATTAATCCCTTGTTTTTTTTCCTAAAGTGATTAAAAATAATTTCATTACGCATTAAGGATTATATTGTGGTTGAAAATATTTCTAATTGCTAAATCCATAAGCAATTAATGGTTCTCAAGTAGCATAGTTTCCTAATCAACCATGTATCTCTACATCATCTATAGATCATTCCTTCTGAATTATTTGCATGAATGTTGTGGATATCCATATTGTAACTCAACCAAAAATAAGGACTACCTCTTGAATTATCTCCATCTAACTACAATGAAAATCCACACTCAAATAATTCTCACTTGAAAATATTGTGACCTAAAAAATAGCATATTACAATAATTTATTATAGAAATATTTTTTCTCATTTATCTTCTATAGAATTGTAAATCACTTAACAATCTCAGCTCAATGTTGTGTCAAATTAACCTCCATAACTAGTACTAGAATTACTTAATTACGAAGATGACATAATCTAAAATTCAATTATGCAAGTACACAACATTTGGACAACCCAAACACTTTGTATATATTTATAATATGAAGTGCATGCACCTACCAATATCTTATCAGGGGTTGTTACAAGTCGAGCTCTTTAAACCCTAGTGATGGAAACCATAATGTAACATTAGCCAATAGCTCACTCCTTTTTGGAACCTACATTTCTATCCCACACTTGTAAAAGATCAACTCCCTCTATCTTCTCGATAACAATCACATTAGGTAGCACTAAGGTTTTCAAATGCCACAAAACCCCAACTTCTTGTCTTACCAGCGATACATGATAACAATATTTCTTTTCTCCTCTAGGTATAAGTCCTAGTATTCCTAGTCTCCTTAGGACAAAACCTTGACCCTAGTCTTCCCTTGACATTCCTTTGAGAAGCCTAGTTGTTAGTTTTTTAGTTTATTCAATCCATAATTTGACCATTTTCTAGGGAACACATATTATTCCCCTCTTTCTATTCATGACATGTATAAAAGCATTTGATTTATGTGTAACGCTTCATAAATTCCAAAAATACTAGTCAATGACTCATTAATGTACTCATGTTTGTTTAGATTGTGTAGTGGGTATATGTAAATTTTGTTAAACCCATCAATTATTAATAACATTTAATCAGTCTTCATTGATGTCCACTAAAATTATTTATTTTGATCAATAGAATGAGAGAGTTCACATGGAAACTATATCTTAGAATGGGTATCATTTTCCACCTACAAATAAAGGCTTTGAGGTCAGATTTCATGACACACCATAGAAAGTAATGAAATGCTAACAAAATTCCTCCAGGGAGTTTTGAAACTATTATTCTTTTCCCTTCACCATCTATGAGAGTTTATTGCACATTCCTACGCAATTTTTGGGTTAGAGCACACAAGGAGAGAAAGGCACCTCCGAAACCCAATCCTACAAACATGTTGATGCCATGCCATTTCCATGCAATTGTCATGATTGGCCAAGTCATTCCATGGCATGCCATTTCCATGTCATTTCCATGCCATTTCCATTCCTTTCCATGGAATGCCATTTCCATGCCATTTTTATTCCTTTCCAAGACATGACATGCCATTGTCATGCCATTTTATTCCATTCCCATGCCATTTCTAAGCCTTTCCAATCCATGCCATGGCATGCCATTTCCATGCCTTTCCTTTCCTTTCCTTTCCATTCCATGCCATGGCATTCCTTGATTTTGCATGCCTTGTCATTCCATGCCTTGCAATTCCTTGCAATGCCATTTCTTTCCATGCCATTCCTTGTCTTCCCATTCCATGTCATTCCTTGCCATGCCATGCCTTGCCTTGCCTTGCATTTCCTTTCCTTTCCATGCCATGACATGCCTTGCATTTCCTTGCCTTTCCATGTCATGCCATGCCATGCCTTTCCTTTGCATGTCTTTCATTTCCTTTCCTTTCCATGACTTGCATTGCCTTTCCTTTCCATGTCATGCATTTCCTTTCCTTTACATGCCATGTCATGCCAGGCCATTCCTTTACTTTCCTTTCCTTTCCATTCCATTCCATGCCTTGCCTTTCCATGCCATGAATTTTCATTTCATTCATTTCCTTCCCATTCCATGCCATGCCTTGCCTTCTATTTCCATGCATTTCCATGCCTTTCCATGTCCTTCCTTGCCATGACATTCCATGCCTTGCCTTCTATTTCCATGCATTTATATGCCATTCCATGCCTTGCCTTGCCATGCCTTACCTTGCCATGCCTTGCCATGTCTTTCCTTTCCATGCCATGCCATGTGATGCCTTTCATTTCCTTTCCTTGCCATGCCATGACTTGCATTTCATTTCCTTTCCATGCCATTCCATGCCATGAATTTCCTTTCCTTTCCATGCCATTCCATGCCATGACTTTCCTTGCCATGCCATGACTTTCCATGCAATTCCTTTCATTTCCATGTCATTCCCTGCCTTTCCTTCCATTGCCATGCTATGCCATGCCTTTACTTTCCATGCCTTGTCTTTCCATGCCATGTCATGCCATGCCATGCCATGTCTTTCCTTTCCTTTCCATGCCATGCCATGCCATGCCATTTGATTCCTTGCCTTTCCATGTCATTCCTTCCCATGCCTTTCCTTTGGATGCATTTCCTTGCCTTTCTTGGTATGGTATGGTATGGTATGGTATGGTATCCTTGGCATGGTATGGTGTGGTATGGTATGGTATGGTATGGTATGACTTGCCTTGCCTTTCCAAGCCATGGTATGGTATGGTATGAGTTTCCTTGCCTTGCCATGGTATGGTATGGTATGCCTTGCCTTGCCTTACCAAGCCATGGTATGGTATGGTATGGTATGGTATGTTGTTCCTTGCCTTTCCTTTCCTTGCCAAAGCCATGGTATGGAATGGTATGGTATGGAATGTCATGCCTTGCCTTGCCTTGCCTTGCCTTTCCATGGTATGGCATGGTATGGTATGGTATGCCTCACCTTTCCTTTCCATGGCATGGTATGGTCTGGGATGGTATGGTATGTCTTGCCTTGCCTTGGCAAGCCATGGTATGGTATGGTATGGTATTCCTTACATTGCATTTCCTTTCTGTGGTATGATATGCCTTGCCTTGGTATGGTATGCCTTTCCTTTCCATGCCATGGTATGGTATGGTATGGTATGCCCGCCCTTTCCATGCCATGGTATGGTATGGTATGGTATGCCTTACCTTTCCTTGCCTTGCCATGGTATGTTATGGTATGGTATAGTATTCTTTGCCTTGCCATGGTATGGCTTGCATTGGTATGGTATGGTATTGTATGGTATCCTTGGCATGTTATACCATGCCTTAAAGGCAAGGTATGCCATACCTTGAAGGGAAGCCAAGGAAAGCAAAGTGAAGGCAAGGCAAGTGAAGGAAAGGTATGACATGCCTTGCCTTTCCATGCCATGACTTGTATTTACTTCACTTTCCATGCCTTTCCTTTCCATGTCATGCCATGCATTTCCTTGCCTTCACTTTCCATGTCATACCTTTGCATGCCTTTCCTTGCCATGCCATGCCATGTCATGCCTTACATTGCCTTCACTTTCCATGAGCCACCTTTCCATTCCATGCCATGCCATGCCTTTACATACCATGCCTTTCCATATCATGTCTTGCCATGCCATGTCATACCTTTCCTTTCCTTCACTTTCCATGCCTTTCCTTTCCATGCCCTTCCATGCCATGCCATGCCATGCCACACCTTGCCTTACCTTCACTTACCTTTCCATTCCATGCCATGCCCTACCCTACCCTGCCATGCGATGCCAAACCTTGCCTTACCTTCACTTGCAATTGCATGCCATGCCATGCCTTGCCTAAATGAACAAGTTTAAAACGTAAACGAACAAGTTTAATACATAAATAATTCTTTTATTAAATGAACAAGTTTAATACATAAAAATTACAATCAAAGGATTCATTAAGGATGTAATTATATAACTTCATATCCCATATATCTTAGATAAAAATACTTGCATGAGAATTTCAATGTCATAACATAAGCTCTCTTTATTCATATATCTAAGGTATATTCATAGTTGTCAAACATGGATTATCATAATTAATAGGATTTACATAGACCTACACCTACACCTAGAGCAAGACATTGCCTTGCCTTGCAATGTTATTCCATGCTTAGTCTTGTCATGTGTTGCATTTGATTGCCTTACCTTGCATTTTATTGCCTTTCCTTGCATTTACATACCAACATGTCCCTGAATGGCTTGAGGAGGTGAGTTGCAACTCGTGATAAAACTCAAAACGAGACTCGGATGGGAGAACTGTTGGTTGCATTGGATCCAAAGAACTAGGTTTCAGCTAGTGAGGGCCCTTTGCTGTCACTCTGTCAACTAAAAAACCGCTTGTTGGAGTATCTTTGGCACTAGATTTTTGCTCAATGAGGCATAGTGCAATTTCTGAAGAGGAGGCCAATTTTCAATAACATTGTGTTGATAATTTTTGGGTAGTGTAGTCACGTGTGCCTTGGCCAAACAGACTTGCGAGATCTTATGAAACTCTGTTATGCTGCAAGGTTTGGATTTTATGCATCCAGACCAAATAGACCGCATGTCCTGAATGGATTGATGAGGCAAGTTACAACTCGTGATAAAACTCAAACTGGGACTCGGATGGATGAACCATCAGTTGCATTGGATCCAGAGCACCAAGTTTCAGCTAGTGGGGCCCCTCCGTTGTCATTTCATCGATCAAAAAACCATTTGTTGGAGTATCTCCTGCACTAGGGTTTTTCTCATTAAGTATAATGCAATTTCTGAAGAGGAGGTTGATTTTCAAGAACATTGTGTAAGGAATTTTTGGGTAGTGTACTCACGTGGGCCTTGGCCAAATAGACTTGTCAGAGCTTCTGGAACTCTGTTATGCTTCTCGGTTTGAATTTTATTGCCCCAGACCAAATTGGCCACATGTCCTTGAATGGGTTGAGGGAACGAGCTGCAACTCACGATAAAACTAAAAATGGGACTCGGATGGGAAAATCATTGGTTTCATTGGATATGGAGCACTGAGTTTCAACTAGTGGGGCCCCTTCGTTGTCATTCCATCGAACATAAAACCATTTGTTGGAGTATCTACATCACTAGGGTTTTGATCAATGAGCGATAGTGCAACTTATGAAGAGGAGGTCGATTTTTCAAGAACACTGTGTCATCATTTGTGTGTATTGTAGTCACATGGCCCTTGGCTAAACAAAATTGCAGGNTAGCACTAGGGTTTTTCTCAATGAGGCATAGTGCAATTTTTGAAGAGGAGGTCGATTTTTAAGAACACTGTGTTGGGTGTTTGTGGGTAGTGTAGTCACATGGGCCTTGGCTAAACAGACCTTGGGGAGCTTACAAAATTCTATTATGTTTCTCGTTTTGGATTTTATGCCCCCGAACCAAATTGGACACATGTCCATGAATGGCTTGAGGAGGTGCGTTGCAACTCACTATAAAACTCAAACCAGGACTCGAATGGATGAACCGTCAATTTCATAAGATCCACAACATTGGATTTCAGCTAGTGGGGTCCCTTTACTGCCATTCCATTGACCGGAAAACTAATTTTTGGAGTATCTTTGCCACTAGGGTTTTTCTCAATGAGGCATAGTGCAATTTCTAAAGAGGAGGTAAATTTTCAAGAACAATGTGTCAAGAATTTTTGGATAGTGTAGTTGTGTGGTCCTTAGCGAATTAAACTTGTGGGAGCTTACATAACTATGTTATGCTGCAAAGTTTGAATTTTATTCGCACAGACCAAATTGGTCGCATGTCCCTAAATGACTTGAGGAGGCAAGTTGCAACTCATGATAAAAATCAAACCAAGACTTGGATGGATGAATCATCAGTTGAATTGGATCCAAAGCAATGATTTTCAGTTAGTGGGTCCCCTGTGATGTCATTCCGTTGACCGAAAAACCATTTTTTGGAGTATCTCTGGCATGAGGGTCTTTTTCAGTGCTTATTACATATGTTTGACAATTTAACACCTTGTTAGTCTAGACATGGCATGGAAAGTGAAGGCATGACAAGTGAAGGCATGGCATGATAAGACATGGAATGTGAAGGCATGGAAAGGCAAGGCAAGGCAAGGCAAGGCATGGCAAGACAAGGCAAGGCATGGCATGGAAAGGCATGGTATGGCATGGAAAGGAAAATAAAGGCATGGAAAGGCAAGGAAAGGCATGAAAAGGCATGGAAAGTAAAAGCAAGGAATGGAAAGGCATGGTAAGGCAAGGCAAGTGAAGGAACTACATGGCATGGAAAGGCATGACATTACATGGCATGGTAAGGAGAGGAAAGGAATGGAAAGGTAAGGAAAGGAATGGAAAGGAAAGGAATGGAAAGGCAAGGAATGAAAAGACATGGAAAGGAAATGCAAGTAAAGGAAATGCATGGCTTGACAAGGCATGGCTTGAAAAGGCATGACATGGCATGGCATGGAAAGGCAAGGCATTACAAGGAAAGGAAAGGCATGACAAGGAAAGGAAAGGAATGGCAAGGCAAGACAAGAAAAGGAAAGTGAAGGCAAGGGAAGGCATGGCATGGCATGGAATGTCATGTCATGGCATGGAAAGGAAAAGAAAGGAAAGGAATGGAAAGGAAAGGAAAGAAAAGTGAAGGCAAGGCAAGTGAAGGCATGGAAATTGAAGGCAAGGAAAGTGAAGGCACAATAAGTGAAGGCAAGGAAATGCAAGTGAAGGAAAGGCAAGGCAAGTGAAGGAATGGAAAGTGAAGGCAAGGCATGTGAAGGAAATTCAATGCATGGCATGGCATGGTGTGATAAGGCAAGGAAAGGCATGGCGTGATAAGGGAAGGAAAGGCATGGCGTGACAAGATAAGGTAAGGAATGGAAATACAAGAATACCATAGAAAATGAAGGGAATGGAAGACATGGAAAGTGAAGGAAAGTGAAGGAAAGAGAAAGCATGGAAAGAGAAGGAATGGAAAGTGAAGGCAAGACAAGGCAAGTGAAGGAAAGGAAAGTGAAGACAAGGAAAGTGAAGGCAATGCAAGGCAAGTGAAGGCATGGCAACTGAAGTCAAGGAAAATGAAGGCATGAAAAGTGAAGGCAAGACAAGGAAAGTGAAGGAAAGGAAAGGCAAGTGAAGGCATGGAAAGTGAAGGAAAGGAAAGTAAAGGCATGGAAAGTGAAGACAAGGAAAGTGAAGGCAAGGGAAGAAAAGTGAAGGAAAGTAAAGTGAAGGCATGTAAATAAAGGCAAGGAATGGAAAGGAAATAAAAAAGAAAGGAAAGTGAAGGAAAGGCAAGGCATGGCATGGAAAGGAATGACATGGAAAGGAAAGGAATGGCATGGCATGGCGTGACAAGGCAAGGAAAGACATGGAAATAAAAGAATACCATATAAAGTGAAGGAAAGTGAAGGCATGGAAAGTGAATTCAAGTGAAGGGTAGTGAATGTGCTTAGTGCTTGAGTGGACTATATCTGGGTGAAAACTGCAATGCTCTGTAATTAGGGTTTTATTTGTGAAGTAGATATTGATTAAATACTGATGAACCGTAACTGCTAAGTGCTTTGTTAAGGTGTTGTAATCACTAATCGGTGTCCTAGCTAAGGTTGCAGACATCTGAGTCCTACAACCACACCTGCCTCTACCTTGGGTGAGACTTCATCTGCTTCATAGGTGTTTCCGAAAGGGCCGGTAGTTAGGGTTTTGTTGGTGCGTTGTTGTAGTGTTGAACCCTGGGTCTGCCCCTGTGTCAACAAATGGTTCCATTGCCGGGACTTGAAACTATGATTGTTGGGAACTGAAGAAAAGAAAGCTATATGCGTAGATCTGTTTCTTTAGTACTTAGTAGTCTACTTAACTTGTGAATCTATGTGCTAAGAAGAAAAGTCAGATATGAATAAAAGAGGTAAGATCCGAAGGCTTTGTGCTTTGTTAAAGGTAAGAACAGTGAAAAGTTTTGATTGAAACAAGGAAAGATAAGTGGAAATTTTTGTTTCAAAAGTATGGATCTAGGTATGTTTGATAAATTTTGTCCTATCTTGAAAAGTAGGGCACATCTAGATGAAAGAACATTTGATATGAGTAGATCTACCAAAAATAATGAAACATATGTTATTCCTATGCATAGAAAGAATGTTTGGACTAACAAATGGATGTTGGAACCTAGAAAGAAATTTTTGCAGGTTAGATACTATGATCCTAGTGCATAGTACAAGAAAGGTTGGGGATAATTTCAAAGAAAAAGAATATTAAATATTTTTTATAATTGCATAAGACCATGACATCTTGCCAAGGAATGCCCTGGGAGAAGACCTAGTTGTATTTGTTGTCAAGCTAAGGATCATGAAGTTTTGGATTTCCTTAGAATGATTGCTAAGGTTGAAAGAATGAATATGAGACAAGAAAACCCCGAGGAAGATCAAGAAACTAATACCACGACAAAAACCCAGAAATAATCAGAGACTATATTACTGCAAATGAAAGAAACCCTGACTGATCATTGAAATATCAACTTATTAGAGATCTTCAAAGAAAAAGAGTGCATAGAAACAAGAATAGGAGACCTCGACATAGAATATGTTTTAGATGAGGAAACACAGGTGAATATTATGACATAAAGAATCTGGGAAATTTTAGGAAATCCTGCTATGATTCCTTCATTAGGAGGAATATGATTATTTAGAGGAAAGATGATAACCCTATGTGGAAGACTCACCTAGATAGTTATGAGTGCTCATGGAACCATGATAGAGGAAGATTTTGAGGTTTTTAAATTTATTGAGAACAACGCCCCATTTTCTATGTTATTAGGAAAACCCTGGATTGAGAGAAATTAGTCCAAAAGAAAAGAAGAGAAATCCTTAGAACAAAAGAACCAAGAATTAAAAGATTTCATGACTAGGAGGATAACACACTTGATTGAAGAACAAGAGAACAAATTGAAGCTATTTAAAACCAGAAACTTGGATGTCGAAGTTGAACAAACACAAGAAGATCCATAGAAGAACGAAGCACCTACCCCAGACAGAGAAGAAGTATTGCCCTTGAACCCTATGGAAGAATCTCAACAGCACAAAGTTACTATACTAAAAGGAGATAAGAATCAGAATGGAAAAAGGAATACCAAGAAGAATATCACCGGGAAGAAGGCTAGAAAACTCAGTAAGAAGAGAGAAAAGATAGAAAAGTTACAGAAGGTCCCAGAGGGGAATTCACAGAGGGAAGGTTTGAAAAAATGGAAATTCATTGGGATATCAGAATAACACAACATGGCACTTCTCCATGGCGGAGTGATATAGTCATTGAAATAATTATAACCGTTAGCCCAACGCCCCAAACGGTTAGAACAACATTTATAACTAGAAATCTTGCAATTGGACCATTGGGACTGCGCCGTAACAGACATAACTGCATTAATGAAGGCCTCTTGTCAATTGGAGAAGATCTGTTACATCGTTGTATACTTATTCCGTCGATTGTTTCACTGAGAACACTTTTGCGAATTGTATCTAATCCAACAAGAGAACTCATTTCTACCGCGTTGTGTTTATTGATATCGACACTTGTTCCATTGCTTTGAGCATTCATTCATCCACCTGAGTTATCTGATCTGAGCGTGTATGTCGGATGAGCTCAATGCCGTAGAGAAATCCGTCAAAGAATTTCTAATCAACCTTATGAAAGAGAGAGTGATGCCCACAGGAGCTCAAGATTCATCGACGCGAGGAGTGGAAGCCTCCTCATCAACTGCTCGCGGATCTAGACCATCCCGCATTGCAGATGAGAAAAGAAGCGAGCACAGAGATGACTTAGCGAATGTGAATTTAATCTTGTCTGTTCCTCCCGATTACATCCCACCTCTAGCCGACGCAGTGAATTGTGATAGTGTCCCGAAGGACATCGACTACACAGTCATCATGGCGTACCTCCCAAATGGGATACGCACAGTCAGACCGCATTTGGAGAGGATTCCAACCTTAAATATCAATGACTATAATATAGGGTACCGAAAGACCTACGACATGCTCGCACCTCACAAGTACTTGAATAAGACAAAGGGAAAGAGATCTAAGATCATTCCCCAGCCATGGACCATGAACATCGCACAATCAACTATCCTTAATGTCATGAAAATTCCACACTTTGGAAGGCACCAGGAGGTTAGCGCATGCATTAAAATCCTATTTTTGTGCTTCCACGATGGTTATTTATGGTTAGACAGGCGTATTACAATCGATCCGGTGCTGATCCATAGTATCACCGGATTGAGCATGCAGGGACCCGACCGACAGGACTTATACCCAGGGAAGGTTGTAGATTGCACCCTGGTACAGAAGATTAAATACATCTATGGCGATGTAGAGAAGGGAACACGAGGATAGAAGGTAGCCTCCATTTAGAATGGTGCAGTGTGCCTTGCTTTCTAGTTGATTGCTGGTAAGATAGTCTGAAGGAACAAACCCATGCAGGCCACAGGGTTTGTGGTTGACGTCATAGGAAAGTGCATGGAGGAATTACAGATGAACTGGGAAAAGTACTTAGTTAACCAACTAGAAGTTGATTGTCGTGAAGCTCAGGATCAAGGATACGAGTTCCACTTTAGCTGGTTGTTGATCCTAATGATGTTTACAACTTGGTAGATGTCGGAAGGTGCGACCTTCCCAGACATTGAGCCATTCGAACCACTTTCTACAAAGTTCACCACGCTCAAGTACTCGAGAGACCTGGGAAAAAAGTGGCAGTCAAACACAGTATTCCATACCTACTACCTACAACTGAAAAGGGCTATCGAATCGTTCCCTTGGATGACACCAAACAATATGGATAGGTTCAGACCCCTTATGAAGTTTTGCGTAGATAAGCATTTCTTATATATCACCACGCATGCAAATGAGAATAAAGAAGAGCTTCAATCATACTATAATCTCACCAAGGAGGACCTGGAAGAAATCACTAAGGAATGGCCCACAGAGTTCCTTATACTAGTTGCTAAGGTAGAATTGTCCGACCCAAACCTCATTGGAAGCCCAGTAGTTACCCATGAGGATTATAATGCACCCAACAATAGTAGAATAAAGAAGAACGAAGATGTACAAGAACTGAGTAGCGCCTTATAATTGACTACCTCAAATTCAACTAGCGGAGGAGAAGGTGACGAGGTGGACAAAGAGGAGAAAGAAGAAAAAGCAGGGGAAGAAGATAAGTTGGAGCAAGGTGAAGTAACCCTGCCATAGAACCCCCTTGATGACACAGATTCATTGAAGAAAAGGAATGTTTCCCCCATGAAACCTACATCGTGGAAGAAATCCAAAGCAAGCAAGCCGAAGCTTCAGACTATACTCACGATCGATGACTTCAATTTCATCATCATAGCCATATCAGAAGCTTTGCAGGACATTTTGCAGAGAAAAGAAACCAAGCAAGAAGTCTTGTATGATAGAATCACGACATAGCTGAGAGGGGTAGAATAGGCCCTTCATTCCAGCTGCACAGTATCCACTGTGTCCCCGCCATCAGAAGAACCAGAGTTGGGAGATGAGCCTGCCCAACTCCACAGACTAGCTGATGCGACCGAAGCCTACCTTCGTCGAGCGCAAGAAGAGAAAGAACAGGCCACAATGGCCCTAAGGAAAGAACAAGAGGAAATGGTAGAGAAACGTCGGGTTGCACAAAAGGATAAATAGGACCTTCATGCCAATTTTTAAAAAGAAAGAGCACAGGCCAAGCAAGAAAAAGAATAGTTGCTCACAAAATAATTGAGAGTCAAATAAGTAGTCGATATAGCACTTCGCTCTGTGATAGGATTAGAGACAAAGGCAGAAGGCCGAGTGAAGCATCAAGTAGCGCAGCTCGTAGAAGCTATCCAGTAGCTACAACAAAGAATAGTAGACTTAGAGCTCCAAATAGTGTCCAACACTCCGTTGGATGTATGATATCAAAGAGAAGCAACTTCTCGAAGAACAGTTGAAAGAATCAAGGCCCTCTTCATGGAATGTAAACAACTAAGTGATCACAATGCCCAGAATTATGAGCGACTCACTGAGGATTATGAATTAAAGGAGCTGGAGTCACAGCTCCAGGAGGAAAAGTAGCAAGAAGAAACAGTACAGGCACAGTTGAAGCCCCTGTCAGCAGTCGAAAGGATGAAGCGATCCCAAGAACAACACAATCCCAACAACAGATGCACACCATTCAGAGCAGAGTAACGAAAGTGACTCAGAGACTCCAACCAATTTAGGACGAGGTTTGCCAACTATTCGTAGAGATTGAAGGCCGAGGAACAGAACTAGAGCATGTCATCACTGCAGCTGAACAATGCTTAGAGGGACATGTCAATGAAGCAGTAATCCAAGAGTTCACCAAACAGGAGGCCGTGGCACAACAACAGGTCGAAGAATCTCAAGCCAAGAGTGAGGCTTTCGAAGAAGAGATACCCAGACCAAAGTGACTCAGGATGAGTCATAGTTGAGTGTTGGGGGCCTGTTGGCCCTTGAACAAGTTTTGAGGATCCTTCGTCAGGTTTGAACTACTTTTGGGACTTCAACAGGATTTTGAAGGTGGAGCACAAGTCGAAGCAGAGATCGTGGGATCTTGACCCCTGTATAGGGCCTTTTGGGTTTAGGGATTATGTGAAAGGCATGGAAAGGAAAGGAAAGGAAATGAATGGCATGGAAAGGAAATGCATGGCATGGCATGGCATGACAAGGCAAGGTAAGGCATCGCATGACAAGGCAAGGATAGGCATGGAAATACAAGAATACCATAGTAAACATAGAATGAATCTCAAATTATTCCTTTTACATACCTATGGTCATTCAAGTAGACCATATGGATCAATTCTAATACTAACGATATCCATTAACTCACTACAACAGATCCTTATGATTAGCTCCCTTTTTCTCTTCCAATGGTTGTCTTAATGTATTTTTCTCCACTTTTTTTGCTAAAGTTGGCTCTATTTATCAAGAGGGCGCTATTTATGGTGCTATTTGTGCTCAACAACACAAGTTGGTGCTAATATAGGCACAATTAGTACCTAGTTTACCACCCTATTTAACTCCCAAGTTATCTCTCTATTTAACTCCCAAGTTAGAACCTAAGTTAGCTCCCTATTTATCTCCCTATTTAACGCCCTAGTTAGCGCCCCAATTAGCACCTAGTTTAGCTTACAGTGTAGCTTCCAGTTTAGCTGCTAGTTTAGCTTCCAGATTAGCTTCCTTTTTAGCTTCTAGTTTGGCTTCCAACTTAACTCCTAATATGCCTAAGTAGTAATTTTGTTGAGATTTTCGGGGTTAAGTGGATAGGGGCTTTGTGGATTAGGTGATTTAGGGATTTGAGGTATAGGGATTAAGGTTTAAGGGATTAGGGGTTACCGTTTAAGGGATTAATCATCAAGGGATTATGGGTCTGTTGGCATCCATATATTCATTTCATTTTGATCGATATTTAACATAGTTTTAACGAAATAAAAGTTTTAATAGCTGCCTCTTTATGTCTGCGAAGACTTCAATTATGATTTTTGTTTTGAACAAATTGCTTGATTGGTTGTGTGTTTTTGAGTTTATTTATTTCAATACATCTCTCATTTATTCTTCTTTCAATTTCATGATTGTTTAAGCATGAAATTGAAACAAGATTGGTCTGAACACATCATACAAATTCTAAATCTTCTCTATGTGAAATTGGATGAGTACCTAAAAACACCTAATGATCTTAAGAACCTTAGAGGATATTGAGCTTATAGTTTTGTGAATGGTTTCCTTACCATTATCATACGAGTTTATCACCTTAGGTGTATGCCTTAATCATTTTATACTTTTGTAGTTTTGATTATTACCTACCACCTCCATGATTGCTCATGAAACTAAAACTTTGATATAACTTGAAATATGAATGCTATCCGATATTTTCATATCACAGTCTAATCGTTGTTGTACAACACTGTCATCCATGCTCTGAAACAATTACTCCCTCATCCTGATGAATTAAGCTCACATTCATTGCCTCGATGGTGGTGCTTCATTTTTGGGTTAGGTTGTCATTAGAGGAGGTGGTTCTCAATTACGCATGTCATCTGGTTCAACATTCACTCAATAGCCTGAGTGGTGGCTATGGTGGATTTCTCTCGACGCCTTAATTATCGGGTCACCTCTGCAAATGAAAAGCTTATCCTTCATATCGGGTGGTTTCAAACATAAACCCGTCTTCGCTACTCCTGCTGTTATATCATCACCCCTTCATATCGGGTGGTTTCAAACATAAACCTGAAACTGTCATTGAATCACCCCTGCATTTTTATGAGCCCACCAGCCCTTTCCCATCGATTCATTCTTTAATAAACCTTCATGTCGAATTGCACAAAGACTCTATGTCACTTACCAGAACCTTTGTTTATTTTCATAAATCGCCCATAGGAACACACGAGAGGTGCGATTTTGTTCCTAAAAAATCCCTAGAAGATGTGTTGGGTAAATTGAAGAACAAAGTCCTTGTTCTTCCTAATCCCGGGCAAGATGTGGTTGATTTAAATAAAATTAAAACTAAGAAACAAGGCAGAATTAAAACACAGAGGGTTCCAGATTTTGATTTGAAGAACAAAATATCCAGCCGACACCTTTCTAGAATGGTCAGGAATCAACATCACAATCGTGAAAAACCTATCCCTATTATTGATGTCGAAGACTGGGTTTTTTTTATGATACCAGCATTGATGTACCTTAGTATGATTTCGTGTCCAATTTGCCTCATTTTTTAAAGGAACAAGAATGTTTCTCAGGTATTTAGTACGATCTCAAAAGGATCATGGAACATGGTAAATCTCCCACTACAAATCAGACTCGCCCATTACCAAATCTAGAACCGGTGTATTGTGAGAATTGTTTTTACTAGATCAAAAGATACTATTGAGATATTCCTTACCTACAGGCACAGTTGAATCAAGTGATTGCTCAGAACTCAGTTCTTGAAATGGAAAACGATGATCTCATAGATTGTATTCAATCAAATTCACACAGAGCCAACAAGCGTTTCAAGAGATCAGGAATTGTGGTTATTAAAAAATCCATCGGTTTCAATGCTATTATAAACTCAGATTTGTCTAATGTTTCTCTTTCAAATTTCTAATTGGTATATAGTTTTCTTGTAATTCATGATTTGATTTTGTTTGGATAACAAATAAATTCTTTTTTATTTTGTTTTTATTTAGACCTGCTATAGAATCAAAGATTTTGTAGCTTGTCTTTTAAATTATTTATTTGATTATTGTCTAAATTAGATTTCGTTTTTTGCCTCAGGTGAACAATAGGTCAATGTGCAATGATTAATGGAATGAGTAAAAAGTTGGGCATATAATGGACTTGTAATTTTTGTTTTTTTTGAAAAACAATGTTTTAATGATGTAGCTATTTTGGATTGTAAGATTTCAACAGAATTATCTTTTTGATCATTTTGTTTTAGTAAAAGATTATTAAAAAAAGGACATGTTTCTATCTTGCATGATATGAGGAACATATTAGAAACTTGTTTAAATAGCACTGCTTGTCTAGTAATATGGGAAATTCCTCTTGGACCATATGATGGACTTATTTTTCTGAAACTATATGGGATACAGTTTACTCTTTAGCTTTCTTCCTTTTGTAGACTGTAAAATGTTATTATTGTTTCTCATGTAATTTATGGATGTTAAATTTTATTTGCATTGAACTAGCTTTAGACTGTTCTGCATATAACTTTGCATGTTATGTTGTTATTTACATAGTTCATTATATTTTGGTTCTATTGATATCTGTTAATGATCATCTATCTATGCATTTTGAGTTTACATCTAATCTTGGGTAGTTGGTAATACCATTTTTTGATAGTTGGAGTTTTTTTCATTTTCAGTTATTGGACATTTTAAAGTCACATGAGATAAAATCAATTTGTCTTTCTGTCATCGTAGACTTGTTCCAGAATATAAAAGACTTACTTGACTTTTTTTAGGAAGTATCGTTCTTTATTTTGTCATATATTTATACTTGACACAGTTTTAGTGGAACTTATACACATACATAAAGACAAATCTAGCTTAGTACTACTGATCAATGTCAGGTTAGTTAGTTTATATTTTATTTGATTTGTTGATGTACAAATGAATAAGGATTACATCGTTTAAACGTTAAATACTTTGTCCATTAATGTTATATCATTTATAATATTATTCACTCATTGTTTATTATTTCTTCGTTTATAGCATAAAACAATATTTCCCTTTATTTTGCATCTTGTTTTAATCCATTAGTTGAAAACAATCATTTTCACGAGGCTTTATTTAAACCTTGTAATTGTACATATTCACTGTATATAATATTACTATTAGTAAAAAAATCATATTAATTTGTTGATTGATAGAATTATACATTTATTTAGTTTACATCTTCTATTTATTTTAGAATCCTAGTTGCCTAACTGAGCCATAAAACCCAGCAGGGTAGATTATCCCAAACGGCTTGGGTTAAATAGACAACCCCGAAATGGTATGCATTGGCAATGATATGCATACCAATACCAATACCATACCATAACATACCATACCATACCAATACCAATACTACACCATACCATACCAATACCAATACCGTTGGCATTACCAATACCAATACCATTGCATTGCCAATACCAATATGAATTTCCAATGCCAATACCAATACCAATACCAATATGCATTTCCAATACCCTTATGCATTTCCAATACCAATACCAATACCATTGTGTACCAATACCATTGCATACCAATACCAATATCAATGCCAATACTAATACCATACCATACCATACCAATACCAATACCAATACCAATATTATACCAATACCATACCATACCATACCAATACCAATACCAATACCATACCATTGAATACCAATAACAATACCAATTCAAAAATCTTATTACATTTATCAAGAGTAATTAAAATAATGGAAGTGTTTGTATCCTCAAAATATTAAACAAGAATCCATGTGGTTTAGAAATCAATGATCATAAGAGTGGTCCAACGTATCATTGTCAAGTGCAATATGTGGTTCTAGTAGGCAAGAATCAAAGATATTTCTAGAGGATATGGAGTCTAAGGGCATGCTAGTGGAGTGGGTAGCTTATGTAGGAAGTCAATAGGAGAACTAAAGTGGAGGTTATCCCAAGTACCATTAAAATAAGGTATAACATCAAATAATTTTTCATCATTATCGAAATTCATGGTTAATGAGGGAAGAGAACTTTCACACATGGGAAAAGAGAGTGGATTGGTGGCTCCCAAGTGTGAAGCTACAATATCAATTTTCAAGTCTAAGTTCAAAGGATCCAAAGACTCATAGTCTATTAGAGTGGAGGTTTTTCAAATGGTGTTAGTGGTCACATAAGGAATTTTTTATTTTGATCATGATCTAACCAAATAGTAGGGATAGATTGCGAATGAGCTACTAAATGTGAGACATTGTTTTGAGTAACATGTAGTTGAGAAATACAACATGTGAGTGGATCAATGGTGGCAATGCATCCTTCATGTGGAAAATTAATCACATGATAGAGAAAATATTCCATAAGTTGTGTGGCATACACATAATTGCACTTGAGAAGAAGGTTGAAGTCAATAGGGGTGATAAAAATTGCTACATCTACTAAGAAAATCTTATCACCTAATTGAATGGGAAGATTAGGTACAACTCCTATTGACTGTCATGGTCGATCATCAAAGGTTTGCAAATAGGGTGTCATTGTAACATGGATTGGAGACCCCAAGGACTACCAAACAACCATCATAATATAGGGATAGACTCTCTCATTAACTATACATTGATGAACACAAAGGTTCTTAACAACGACCCCAATTAGAAAGGGTTGGAGGAAGGAAAACATGGTGACAAAAGGTTGTCCAAGTTGAAGGTCATGGTCTTAGAATTTAAAGTGGGTATACTTATAGTCTCCTTATAGTGTGGAATATACTTCTAGTCTCCTTAGGTATAGTAGGAAATGGTCTATTAGAAGTGGAATGGGTTCCTCCTCGTCTAGTTGATTCCAATCTAGTAGTGAAATAGACAAGTTGGAAGGACTGGTCACCTGAGTGGTCAACAATCAAAGAGGTCAAAGGAGAGGAAGCCTTGACGTTAAAAGGAATGGGTTCATAATGAGGGATGTGTTTTTGTAAGGTATAAGAAGGGGTTTACTACAACCAATACCAATACCTCATGAAACTACAACCATCATTTTAGATCACCGTTTAGGCACAAGTGGATGCATTTTGACCATATTTTAGGTGCAATCCCTGACATTTTTTGCACCCACTAAGGAACCCATAGTTGATTACATTTAGGATATAAATCAGTGCTAAAGTAGGCGTATATGGCACCCACTTTAATGCCAACTGATATGTCAAACCTAAAAAAAAAATAAACCCATGGGCAAAGGGATGAAAATTTCATTTTGGAGGGGAAGAATTACAAAAACATGAATTGGGTGTTTGCTAGGGAGAATGGAGAAAGAGTGCAACCTCTCCAACTGAATTCCATTCTACATTTTGACTCCAACATGATTTGGGTGTTTTCCAGGGAGAATGGAGATAGAGTGCATGTTACACATTATTTTCATCATCCCTATGACCATTAATGATGCAAAGCTATCTGTTGCCTTCAAAAGGGTCAGTGGCCTGAGTTCCTGAAGACAGAAGGGAGAAGAAATTTTCCTGAGAAAAGGAGTTGCATTTTCCTTTGTAAAAACCCTATAGAAAAGGAAGTTCACAGGTTTCTATATAGGTAGGAAGCGAGAATGCATGATACTCGCAGGTTTCACCATGGCTGGGTTGTGAGAGGTTCGCAGGTTGCTCTATAGGCAGGGTGCGAGAATGCTTACACGTGGGAAAAACGAGCATTTTCTCGAATATTCTGGAAGGAGAAACTTCCATGGTGAGGTGGCATTCGAATGGTTTGGATATTACTCGCTTTCATGATTTAGTGGGATCATCCTAACCTCCTCACCTTATCCTCTTCATCTTATAAAAGGAGAGGAGCTCTCAGGGAGAAGGGCTAATTTGGATTTGGCTTGGAATTATTAGCTTGGTTAGAGTGGTTTTGAGTTTTGCCTTTGTCAAGATAGATTGTGAATACTATCAGATCTGTGCTCTCAAAATTCTTGGAGTGAAAGTGTGTGGGGAATGAAGGACAGTTGGAAGGGACCTTACAACATCAAGGCCATGGTTGTAATCTCTCTTTCACATTTAATATGATACAGTAATACGATTTTTTCCTATAAATCTTGGTGTGTTTTATTGTATGATTCCTTGATCACATACATAGGCTTATATTGAGTTTATGCTATTGCTATCACTTTGGATGGTTGTGTTCTTTTGCAGGTTCATCATTATATGAGCATTGGAACGAAGCTAGGATGGAGATGGTGAGAGGAAGTGACATTTAAATGGTATTTCACCCATCCCTCTTTAGTTAGTAAATTCAATATTTAAAACTTAAG
>JASDQU011402177.1:1382-13475 GCA_032191745.1 Picea mariana
CTAGTCAAAATTTCCCTACAAGATTAGGCATATTTCTTTCAAAATGCTGGTGCGTTTTTGGTAGTTAACATATCCCATATCAAGTGAACCATGTATATCGATGTCTCTCTTGTATTGTGTTCTTTTGTGTTTTATTTATGCATTCATTTTGATTTTTTATTTTTATTTTTATTTCTCCACGATCCTATTCCTAACAATTAAACACTACACTCTTTTATAGTTAGTTATAGAGGGTTCAACAACCCCGCTTTGTTGAGTTAAGGCCCACTCAAATCAAACAATAAACTCATCAATACCTATTCAAAAAAATGGTATTTTCACATAGGTCAAACACCTTAATACAAATGATCACACACATTGACCAAAGATCAATACATTAATTCTTTAAAACTCTCAAAGAAACAAACATTCCATGAACACATGAGGCAATAAGTTAATGCAAAAATAATAGTTTACATGAACATATCTCATAATAATCATTGAAAAATGACCCTCAATTCTCTTTAAATAGATATCATGAACCAAACAAGTTTTTAGCCATGAATCGAGTGTTTTTAAGATCGAGGAGATGTTCAACCCATCAAATCACTCATTTGTAGGACATGATAGTGACAATCATATTAATAAAGTCCAAAAGCACACTACGGAAAGACACCAAAATCACACTTTAACTTAATATTTTATTATACCAAGTTAACCTTAACAAAATMCTAGTGTCTAAATATCCTAACACCCCCTCTTAAGAACAAATTGAAATATGATTGAAGGATTTACACACTACTACATATGGTGTTGAAGTCCGATGGGAAGTTCCTACARTATAGATAAAATCGACCATACCGTTGAACATTACTAAGTAATTATCAAAAAACAAAATATTTTTTTTCTTAGTGCCCTGATGTTTGTCAACCTTTTGATAGATTCCAATCATCRTTGACATTCTGAATCCTATTCAACAGTTATTGTAAGGGCCACATGGCACCCCATCATCAAACGTGGATTGCAGATGCATGTTTCTAAAACCGGGAGCTATAACAACTCACTTGAGGACATGTAAATACATGTAAAGCTAATTATGATCGAATTATGTAACCATTGTATGGATYGAGTTTGTCCCCATGGGGATCATATAAATATATAGGCATTCTCAAAAATTTCTACATTTTTTCATTTTTTGTCGGAATCCGGTGATATAAAGGTTGTAAGTAGAGTGATAAAAAAGGAGAGGCTTGTCATATTAGAGACAGTAGGAAGAATCTTTAGAGAGAACAAATGTGTGGGATTTGAATTTCACTTTGTCGACCATTTTTGTAAGGTAGAATGTAATTGTGATGTTTATCATGTAAATATCCTATTCCTATGACAATTATATGGAAGATCGTTTTTTTTTTTGACTCATAGATTTCTTATATGTGATGACTTTTTTGATCTTTTGTGTTTTTCTACAATCTTTAAGAGATCTCTAATGCATATTTATAATAATGTCTAAATATACCTATCAGAAAATAGGAAGGTATGGCTAAGAGGGGGGAATTAAAGGGGGGTTAGTTCTAAACTATGGAAGGGGAACTAGAGCGCCAAGAAGAGGCAACAAGTCCATTGATTTTTCTTAAAAAAATCTATGAATGAGGTTATGTTTGGTAAATAGCTGAAAATGGAAGGGTTTGTTAGAGTGGAAAATGCCCCTATTAAGGGTTCGTTAGGATCTATCTAACCTTTAATTCTTCGGTCTCTCTCGTCTCCTTCAAAAAATCATCCTCAAAAAGGGTTTTTTATGTGAATAAACCTGACATCTTCCTCATATAAGAGACAATGTCAAATGGGGATAAAATAGTTAGATATATAAGTGGATTTCTTGGGGGACGAAAGTTTAAATTCATTGATTCTTTGACTGTTAAGATTTATGTGGTGATTGTTTTCAGAATTTTTCAGATGATCCACAGTATTGGTGACTGTTCATTGACGTTTCAGATCATTGATGCTACATGAATGTATGTGGGTATCATTAGAAATTTTTTATATATATCTATACCTTTGTTTGTACAATTGGAAACTCAAAACCCTTTGTTGTGGAAGTTCTCTAGGACAAAGAGGGAAAATTTTGTCTTGGTACAAATTGCATGATAGGCTACACTAAAATGCACCCTCAAGTCTGAAAATTCATTCAATTCGAGTGGTTCAAACTGTAAACAAGTTTCTAAGTCATTTTGCATAAGTATGTATACTTAGTTTTTTTGTTTGTAGTCATAAAAGACTATGTTCTACAAAAATAGAAAACAGATGCCTAGTAAAACCCTAGAAATGTACAACTTGTTTGTAAAATGTAACTCAAGGTTTTATTATACTATATATTTGAGTTGTGCAAGTTGTTGGGGGTGTGGTTTATCATATTATACCCAATCATGTTGTTAATTTTGCAATTGCAATTTTGAAAATGGTTGTTGTGCAAAAGAGACAAAGTTTTCCTTGTAAATTGGAAGGTCAAAACTATACTAAGTGATGAAATTAAAATGCACGCCCAAGATTCCCTATAACACTTACAATTGTTTTGTAATTTGTACGGTGGATATATCTATATTTGATATTTACCTATGTCATCTAAAGTGAAATTTTATAACAAAAGAGGTTGATTTCAGGCACCTAGATTTGGGATTTCATGTAAATCTGAAGCCAAAAATACCTTAGAGTAAAATGCACATCCTAGTCTCAATTTTGACCCAAATTGAGTGGTTCAACTTGAAGAATTTTTAATTTGTTAATTTACACCTTGACATAGCCTTATATTGGAAGTTCTAGACAAAAAAATACCTGATGTGCATAAAGGCTAAAAATTCCCTTGTAAAACCGAAGGGCCAATTTGTTAAAGTTAGCTATAGGAAAGTGCACACCCAAAGTTGGATAATCCTCCATAATTTAATATTTAAGTTGTAAATTGAATATTAAAATATTTTTAACATGTTTTTAGAATTAGGAGTGCATTTGCACTCCAATAAGGTTAATTTCTATTCATGACCTTTTGATGAATCAAAGGATGGTGGGTTATGAGAGAAATCAAGGTCAATGACTTATAACCAACCAATTATACATATAGAATGGAATAAATCTTAACTCTAACTTCTATAGTAGAATAAATAGGTCAATATTACAGGAAATATTATAAGTTACAGGGTTGTATAAAAGTAGTACATATTTTGATACCTTTGTGCAATTTGAAACTTCAAACCCTTTTCCCTGAAAATAAATACCAAAACGTTTCCTCTAGGACAAAGAGGGAAAATTTTGCATTGGCGTAAATTTTTCCTTGGTGCAAAATGCATGTCAGGCTACACTAAAATGCACTCTATGGTCTCAAAACTCATTCAATTTGAGTGGTTCATATTGTAAATGATTTGGTAAGTCATTTTTCATAAGCATTGTTGAGGAAAAGATATGAATTATCTTACTCAAGCATTTTCAAATCTTGCTTGGCTAAGGCAAGATAGTTGGGAATATCACCCTATGTTTTATAGCCTCAAAATGTATTTCCCAATCCATAATTATTAATTACAAGGAATTAGGATAATTTTTTTAAATGAAAAGATTGTTGCAAAATATGAAATTTTTATATAATTTTATGAACATATTCAGATTGTAGAAAGTAAATGCAGAGATCAAAAGACAAAGTAACCAAGTCACATATTAACACATATGAGACATAATATAAATCACTTTATTTCATTCCAATAAATCAAAAGTATCTTTCTCTTTACAAAAATCCCTATGAGGGCATGGACCAAGGTAAAACTTAGATATCCCCGATGAAAACCATACAAAAGGACTTTAACAAGAAGAAAAAAATGAACTTTAAAATCTAGATCATCTTGCCACAGACTGCTACCAACTTGACTTTGCACAATATCCTTTATCAGTTATGAAATTCAATCCATAAACAAACAAGTATACACAGACTATCAAATATAGATCAACACCTTTGAAACAAGCATCTGAATGATATGGTTCAACTTTGAACCTTGCTATCTACAATAGGACCCTACTGTTAAAAACAGAATTAGGCCTTCAATGAATTGAAGAATGAATGAAAACTAAACTATCTCATGAAAACAAATGAGGAAACCTTAGTATTGCTTTCTCCTTCTATTATATGCTTGTTCTTCCTTCTCATTTGGATTTTATGCATTCCAAATCAGTTGAAGTAGTTCAACTACCTCATTTAGTTAAGTTAATTAAACTTAACTAATTTCAATTTAGGGGAAGTAATAATAATAATAATAATTAAGGGTCTTTATTAAATAATAACCAAGTAGGTGGGACCCCTTTTGACTCCTTTTTATTTCTTTACAAAAATAAACACAATTAGACAACCAATTAAACACATGCATCCTTGTGGCTCCCATAATTATTTCCACAATTTGAAATTTAAATATCAGAAAATTCAAATTATATACAAAATATGTAACCACATTATCCAAAAAAAAAATAGTTTGTTTTCCAAAACTTTCTGCAATCCATTGTCTTCAACAAATAAACCATCAACACATAAATCAAAATCCATATTTTCCACTTTGAGAGGAAATTCTTCTTATGTCACTATTGTCCCCTTTGGACTTCCCAGAATTAGCCTTAGGTTGGGTGGAACCTTGAGGCTTAATCTCACTAATAACATGGGAGCAATTGTCTTGCAGGTGCATACAGGAGGACATTGACTTTGTTGAGTCACTTGAAGRAGATGAGGGGGAAGAAATAGCTTTACCTTTGTCTTGCACATGRGGAGCCTCGGTTTTGAGTCATTTTCTAGGATGAGAGGACTGTACAAGTGAGTGTGCAGGGGAAATTTSAGCATTTGGGTTTATAGGTGGAGGAGGAGGAGGAAATGACAAGTTGGGCCAACCACAATGGTGGGAKAMTTCCAGATGAACAATCTCTTTCCATCCATCATTTTCAGGAAATTTTGGTTGCATAGATACATGGGGAGGCACARCGATACCAGAGTTATTTTGGGGCTGGAAGGGAGGCCTCTTTGGTCTAGGTTGAAATATCCCTTTCCCAATCCAATTGAAGAACCCAACTTGGAAAAKCCGGTTCAACTCCTGAGGATTGACATCAAAAGGAATTGAGAATATGGGCCTTCTAGGCCCTCTATTCCAGGTACCTCTTCCCCTATTGTTTCTGCCATCAYTGCCTCTGTTGAATAAACTCATCCTGTATGAAGAAATTTATTAGCAACTAGCCCTTAACAGAACACACATGAAATTCTCTTTATATGAAACAAAGTTTGGCTCAGAAATTGACAGAAGACCCATGCAATTCAATCCATAAAATTTATTTAATAATTTCCAAATGAGCGGGGAGTGAAATAGGGTTCATGGGATATCTAGGGGGATTGTAATGAGAGAAAAAGTGATATCATGACAGGGAATAATAACACGAGTACTGCTCAACAATTCATTAAATAACTGACTGTGCAATCAATACCAAAACATATCAATTTCCACCTAATCATGTGTCATCTTTTACAACTTCCATACAGAGTTTTTAATTTATTTTAGAGAACAGGGCGTGTAAAAATGAAAATGGGATCATGAGGGGTGTATAATGAGCAAACGGGTGAGAGTATGAGAGGAAATAATATAGATATTGATCAGAGAAAATAAATTAAAATAAAACAAAAACCCTAACTCTATCCAAATCATAATCCAATAAGCATTCATTCTAAAACCAAAATCATTTAACTGTTCCTTATTTACAAACATACTGCTTGTTGTCTTCCATAAAAAAAAACAATTCACTTGCCCATAATTCTTCAATTTAACAATATGTGCATCCTATACAATAACTATGCAAATATCATTTACAATTCCACAGTAACATCATAACCATCCAAGCCACAGTCCTGCATGCTCCAGTGTTGACCTTTTCCTTTTAAAAGAAACATAATATGGACARTGATTCCAATTATCCATGTCCAATATTCATCCTTTGCAATCAAATAATAATCCACCAACAATCGACTTTCAAACAATGATTGACATAATCCATTGTCATCAAAACAATAATCAKGCCTGATTTAATCACACATGGGTCTTCAAAAATATGATCGACACCAATCCTGATTCGAAAGAAACATTTCATCAAATAACATGTAACCTTAAACATGAGATTCATGTACATTAAACATGTACAGACTTCCCTTTTAAAAGAAACTCCCAATAAAAGACAAAGCCATATAATGCGTGAGGAGAACAAAACCAAATCACACACAGGTGTCTCCTTAAATCTTGATAGGACCAAAATAATGTTTGATGGACCAATCACACACATGTGCCTTTTAAACTTAAATGGAATCATGATCGTGCTAGCATTTAACACATCAATGAATGGAATAACCATAATCAACCAAATGGAAGGTTATCGGGGTTGTAGATAACCCATACCCTTTTCTTTTTCAAACAATTTAATCAGAAAGAGATACATAGAATCGATCAAGAGATGGTCTTTAAAGTCATAGAGCCCATGCTCTCTTTTTTTTAAAATCACCATAGTCATTATAACCTTCATCTTGACAAAGTCAAAAGGTGCCCAAGGAGAAATAGAAACAAATCAGGCTTAGTAGAACAAAGTCATGTTCTACAAAAATTTATTGTAGAGAGGTAATGAGAGTTGGATAAGACAAGGAAGAATCCTCGGAAACACAGAGAGGTCATGCCTTTTTAAAAGACACAGACGTTATAACCTTCAAAAACAACTTGACAGTGAAGGTTAGCAACATATTAGTCAGCTACTGCAATAGAGATGAGAGGAGCGAACACTTCAAACACTGTGGAAAAATGCATGAGCATAGAACCATGACGTGCCCAAACACAACCCGTGGTCAACTAAACACAATACAAACTTCCATTTAAAGAAATGGGTGATGTCGAATACCCAAACTGTGTTATTCGTTTAGTGATAGTGAAGTAAATGCTATAAAAATCAATAGCTTTTGGCTCGGCCAATCAAAGCAAGAATTGTGCCACTATCAACAATTGCATTGCAACCTGGAGGAGCGAATAAAAAACGACCGAGACGAAGAGAGGTAACAACAACTAATACCCAGATTGGTGGTAAACCCCATGCAATAAGACTCAAAGCTTGTTACCCATTGTCATAATTTTTCACAGAGAACCAGAATAAAAACCCAAGTTGACCATCATCTCCTTTTAAACCGATAACCAAGATTTTCAAAGAAATAACACCCATTCCTTTCTTTTAAAATTCCAAGATTTCACAATAATCATAGAGAAAACCATAAACACGAAATTGATACATAGTCGAAACTCAAGAAAAACACAGAACTCATGCAATATTGAGCCAACAAATCGATTCCTAATACAGAGGGACCATCATGGATGGAAAACAAAGGAGCCATACCTGGAAAAATTGCTTTGAGGTTAGAGTTGGACTGTGTTTTTTCTTTCAAAACCTGAAATCGTGGAGCTTCCACAACCACCAAAGCCGAAAAAAAATGCAACTATGGCTAGGGTGACAGGCTCAAGGGTGGTTTGGAGTGACGTGCAGTAAATGCACGTCTCTTCCTCACCTGTCTCTATTCAGTTTCAACATACGAGACAGCCCATTACCATAACATCAACCATTAAAACACATACCCATTGCATAAATTCAATTCCATATCCATTGTATAGTGCACACCCGAAACATATCAAAACTTTAACAATAACCATATGTTAAACATTACCATATGTGCTTCTCATATAATCCTTTAACCAAAGCACATAGTATAGAAAATAAGTCCATCACCTTCCATTTGTCACCATTATATATACCTTAAGGTTTATATATATAATCTTTTTTGTAATAACCTTAGGACTTATCCATAGATTTTTCCCTTTTGTTTTTTGTTCAAGCCTCCATATCATTTTATTGTCCTTTTGCACAACATCATGTATAAGATTATTAATCAATTTTAATGCATAACATAACACTTGTAAAACAAAATAATCCTTATATCCATAGAACTTCCCTGTATTGTGAGTGACCAGCAACAACATTTATCAATAATACATCAACCAACCATGTTGTCATAACGAATGAAACCAAAATTGCAACATCAATTGTAGAAGATTGTGTAGGCAACATCATAACAACAACAAACATATAAGCATAACTCATCCATCATAGCGCCTTTATTCTACAAGGGGGTCCCACCTACTAGTTAATTATTATTATCATAAATAAATAATAGAGCTTTGCAATCATTTGTGGGCAGTATTCATCGTTGTGATTTTAAGCATCAACAAACTAGCGACTCCACAAGGAAATTTGTTCCCAATAGATTAAGAACTCGGACTCTCTGGTTTCACAGACCATGTAAACATTAGATCAAGTAAATAGACATCAGAATGATTACGCAAGAGGGGGAAATGAGCGGTTTAAGGGAAAAATGATTGGGATTTTGGGAATAACTCACGGAAAGTGTTAAGTATGAGGATTTTTATCCATGTATGCATAATCATCCGATTAATCATAGTAAAATAATTCTTGACTTCAAGGAGAAAAAATTTCTGGTATGCTCTTTTGAATCTTGGAGCGGATGGAAGAAAAGGAAAGCAGAATAGGGGAAAAAACCAACTATCTTATCTAACAGCAGTTGAAGCAGATAACAATTTCAATGATGTTTTCAAGGGGAAACATCATGACATCTGTGTAACCTGATTGTTATTGATCAACAATACTTGCGGAATAGCATTGTTGTGGAAAAACTGATCCAACATTTTATTTGACAAGAAAATAATTCAATGAAAGAAACATAATAGCAAGAAATAAAATAGCAGAAATGAAATAACATAAATGAAATAACAAACAATGTAAAATCAAAGCAAATAAAACAAACTATAATACAAAAAACATTCCATACAACGTTTAAAATTTCAAGTTGGTTCCACATAGTGCTTTAAGTGGGAACCATTGGCGCTATAGGAAAACAAACGCTCTTGCAAATCCTTTAGGATATAGGAATTTGTGCCCAGGACAAAAGCGGCCTTAAAAGGACCCAACCATAACTTTTTTACTTTGAATGCCTTCCTCTATCATCATGATCGGAATCCCACAACAAGACCTTCTCATTGACCTTAAATTTGACATCTTTGGCACTTTTATTGAAATATCTTTTAATCGTTTGTTGTCTTCTCTTTATATTATCCAAGGAAAATGTCCTTTGTTCCTCTAAATCCAAAAGTGCACTCATTCTTTGAGAGATATCAAAAGAATTTAATTCTTCAACCTATAGCACCATCCTTAGAGAAGAAAGTTCCATCTCGGTAGGCAGAATGGATTCTTGACCATAAACAAACTGGAAAGGAGTGCAACCAGTGCTCACCTTGGTGGTAGTGCGATCTTCCCAAAGGGCATAAGTGAGGAGAGTGTGCCATTGACAAGGGTTATATTCAATGAGCCTCTTGATAATTCTAACCAGATTCTTGTTTGTAGACTCGGCATTCCCATTTCCTTGGGGATAATAAGCTGATGAGGTAAAATGTTTAACCCCCAATTTAGCTAGAAACTGGGTCATCTTAACAGAAATAAAAGCGAGACTGTTGTCTGTAATAATTTCCAAAGGAATACCAAATATGGAAAAAATATTAGTCTCAAGGAAAGAAATCACCTTCTCATCCTGTGGATGCTTAAGTGGGACAACTTCAGTCCATTTCGTAAAATAGTTTGTGGTTGTCAAGATAAAAACTTACCCTGCTGAAGATGGAGGATTAATAGGACCAATAAAGTCCAAACCCCATTTTGAAAAAGGAAATTCAGTAAGAACAGGTTGTAAAGGAATGGAAGAAAGACGTTCTTTCCCAACAAACTTCTAGCACTTCTCACAAGATCTTGAAAAATTATAAGAATCACAAAAGATTGAAGGCCAATAGTACCCTTTCCTAATAATTTTAAAATTAGTAGTTTTAGCAAAAAAGTGACCTCCTACATGAATAAAAGAATTTGAAGATACATGAGTCTCTTGTAACAATTTATGTGTTTCCTCATTGTTCACACAATGAAGTAACATACCATCAGCATATCTCCTAAACAAAAAGTCTCCTGAAATGACGTATCTAGAAGATTCAAGATGAAGCCTTCTTCTTTGATGAGTATCCAAATTATATGGGCATATTTGATTTTGCAAGTAATACACTAGATCATTATACCAAGGATGTTCAACTACCGAAAGGGTTTGACTGTCAATGTAAAACAGTGTTGATGGAGAGCTATCTTGTTCATCAATTCCTTTACTTGATTCAACATGTTGAGCTAAGTGAAGGGATAAGTCGCGCCCATTGATAGTTTTATAAGTCATGATGGTTAGATCATGCTCCTAGATCTTGGAAATCCAGTGTGCAAGCTTCCCTAAAAGATAAGTTTGTGAGAGTAAAAACTTGACAACAATTAAAGGGACTTTTACCAGTGTGTGCTTACCCAAGATAAAGTGGCAAAAATTTTCAACAGCTTTAACAAGAGAAAAAACATGATTTTCAATATAAGAATATTTAAATTCATCATCTGAAAAGCTTTTATTCATGTAAGCCAATGGTTTTTCATCAACTTGGTCATCATATTGCATGAGGATAGAAAAAAATGCTTCCTCTATGGCGTTAGTATATATAATAAATTCTTTCTCAAAATTTGTCTTCGCCAAAACCGGTGCGGAACTGATTTCCTTCTTGATCCCTACGAATGCATTTACGACATCATACATCCATGAAAAAGAGCGATCTTGATTAAGAATATTGTGAATTGGTTTGACCATTAAATAAAAATCAGGAACAAACCTACAAGCAAAGTTGATAATACCCATAAAGTCTTGAACCTCCTTTTTGGAGGTAGGAGCAGGAAGATTTAGGAAAGAAGCAATCCTTTCGGGATCTATGCTTATTCCTGAATCAGAGACAATGTGCCCAAGGAGATTTCCCTTGGTAATGTCGAAGATAGACTTAGAAGGTTTAAAGAAATGCTGAATTTCCTGCATCGCATGAGAATATTTCTAAGATGACCGAAATGATCTGATTGGTTTTTAGAATACACAATTAAGTCATCAAGATAAATCTGAATAATTTTACTGATCAAATCATCAAAAGATATTTTCATAGCTCTTTGGAAAGTGGCACCTGCATTAGATAAGCCAAAATACATACGTTCATAAGAGAAAGTGCCCCAACGTGTAATAAAAGTGGTTTTATATTTATCTGTCCTTTTTATCTTGATCTGATTGTAACCAGAAAAATCATCAAGTAAGGACATCATCTGTGACCCTACAACTTGCTATAAAATCATTTCCATATTAGGGAGAGAAAAATGGTCTTTTATACTAGCCCTATTCAATGCGCGAATATCAACGCATATCTAATCTGACCAATCGCTTTTCAAATGAGAACCAAATTAGAAACCTACTCAGAATACTTAAAAAATGGAAAATTATCCCAACCGTCAAGAGTTTTTCCAACTCCTTTCGAGTAATTGCTTCCAGTGCAGGGTTAAAGGGTCTTTGTTTTTTCCTAAACGGTTTTATTCCCTCCTTGATAGGAATGGCATGTTGTATAAGAGCAGGATCAAAACCACGAAGATCCTCATAAGACCAAGCAAAAAAATCTTGAAATTCACTAAGTAACTCAGTGAACTTCAATTTTTCTTCATCATAACATTGGGCACCTATATTAATGTTCTTTGGACAATTGGGTGTTCCAGTGTTCAAGGAAATGGTTTCACCCACTTTCCTTTTTGACTCCTCTCCTTTATGTTTCTCTTTGCTACCTACATCACTCAATGAAAATGAACTTTCTAGAGGAGTCAATCCCTTCGGAATTTTGTTATCTTCCATGGATATAATTTCCTTAGGCTTATAAGGTTCATTTTGTATGAAAACACAGATGCTCTCATCACTAGAGAAGATCTGCCATGACTCTACATTGTCAGGGATATCAGGACGGTACAAAGACTGAAAGGTGAAATCAGGTCTTTGTGGAAAAAGTTGTCGAGTAGGAGAGGCTGCAAAAACATCTAACCTATCAGCCATTGAGTTCAATTCCCTTTTAACATGAGTGATGTTGA
>JASDQU011402177.1:55693-66114 GCA_032191745.1 Picea mariana
CCACTGAAAGAAAGATCATGGAGAGAAACAACTTGTATAAAAATGGAATACCACAGTTTGATGGACAGAAGTATGCATTTTGGAGCATAAGGATGAAGACATATATAAATGCACAAGGATTTGAAATTTGGCAATCAATTGTAGATGGATACACAATACCAGCAGTTCCTCCAACAAATGACAAAGAAGTGAAACTCGATCAAAATAATTCCAAATCCACGAATGCACTTCTGAATGGTCTTAGTGAAACGGTATTCACCAAAATTGCACATTGTAAATCCGCTAAAGAGATTTGGGACAAACTTCGAAATATTTATGAAGGAGAATCAAAAGTCAAAGCAACAAAGCTTCAAACTTATAGAGGTCAGTTCGAACAACTTAAGATGAAGGAAGATGAGAATATTGCAGCTTAATTTTTATGAGTTGATAAAATAGTAAATGCAATCATAGGATTGGGAGAAGAAATCGAAGAATCTGTAATTGTTCAAAAGGTGCTAAGATCTCTTCCTATGATATTTGACCCTAATATATCAACACTAGAAGAAAGAGCAGATATGAACTCAATAAGCATGGACGAGTTACATGGAATCTTCACAGCATATGAAATGAGAACTGAACAGGAAAATCCAGATACAAAAGAAGAAAACTTCAAAGAATCCAAAAAGTCAAAGCAAAAATAAAAAGAACTTAGAAGCAGCAGTGACGTCGCAGAAGATGATGAAGAAGTGACCAATTTTGTCAAAAGATTGAACAAGGGAACCAACAGCAAGTATAGAGGTAAGATTCCTTTGATTTGTTTTAATTGTGATGCTATTGGTCATTTTTCTAACAAATGTCCTCATAATAAAAAGAGAAATGATGAAGGATATTCAAATAGAAAACAAACATATAAAGGAAAAAGAAAAACAAAGAAAGTTTTCAATAAAAGCTTATGCGCCAAATAAAACATCTCATCATCAGATGAAGATGAAGTCAGTGACAGTGAGACAGAAAGAGTTCTATGCATGGCAGTAGAAGAATCTGATAAATAAGACTCCAAAGAAGAATATGAAGAAGCCGGATAATAATATGAAGAGGCTGAAGTTGACTACCGAGAAGAATTGATGTGTGTCATAGAAGTTATCAGAAGAGAAAAGAAGAAAAACAAGAAACTACAAGAGGAACTAGACAAGAAAGAAGACACTCAAGAAATAGAACAAATGATCACAAATTTGAAGGTTCAAATAGAAGAAGATAAAATAATTGAAGAAACACACAAAGAATAGCTAGAATAAAAAGATAGGATCATTGGAAATTTGGAAGCAGATATTGTCACATTAAGAAAGGATCTTCAAAAGAAAAATATGCAAAACAACTCAAAAGTTTTGGATGACATTATCAGTAGTCAAAAACCTCATCATGACAAGTCCGGACTTGGATACAATCAGACAGAAAAGGGATCAAGCTCCAAAACAACAGAAAAAGAAACATATCCAAAAAGCTATGCCAAAAAAATCAAAGAGGATAGGAATATTACAGGAACACTCATCCACCGAGAAGATTTAGATTTCAGAATCACCAACCGATAGATAGGCCTCAAAAAGAAGAAGAATTCATAAGAGTACCTCCTTTCAAAAGATCTTCAACTCCTAGGTATCAAACTATCTTTTTTGGTTTATGTTATGCATGTAATCATTTTGGGCATAAAGTTGTGAATTGTAGAGCTAACAACAGGAACATAAACAACTTAGGAAGTCATACACAAAAGGGTTATCCAAGAAGGCCTAGTGAAACACAGAGAAGAAGTTACAACAGGTTTGAATCCTTGAGCAGTGAAGTGGAATGTTACAAATGTAACAACTTTGGACACATGGCCAAAGATTTCAAAATGACAGTCCCTCCTAGAGAACCGCAACAGAATAACAACAGTCACAGACAGGAACCTCAGAAAAGGACATGGATAAGAAAGAAGAATCAGTATAGCAATGAAGAATGCACACTCACTCTACAAGCTAAGCATAAGAATCGTGGTTGGTATGTTGAAAATGGTTGTTCAAAACACATGATAGGTTATAGACACGGGTTTCTTACTTTAAAAAAGGAAAGAGATGGATCAGTCTCCTTCGGAAATAATGATTCAACTAAAATCATTGGAAAAGGCACAGTCAGAATTGGGAACAAGAATACAAAGGCAGAAAATGCTYTACTAGTAGAAGATATGAAACATAATCTTTTAAGTGMAATTCAAATGTGTGACCAAGGTCATACAATTATTGTCGATTCAAAAAAGTGTGAGATAAGAAAAGAAGGTTCAGAAAAATTGATTTCTACAACAACAAGAACTTCAAGCAACATATATGTGTTAAGTGAAATTGGAAATGAAAAGTGTTGTCTAGGAAAGGAATATGAAAGTTGGATATGGCACAGAAGAATGGGTCACATACATTTTTATAACCTTGTCAAAGTCAACAAAAGAGAAGCAGTTAGAGAAATGCCCCAGATCACGAAACCAACCAACACTTTATGCAAGCATTGCCAACAAGGAAAGCAAACAAAAACCAAATTCAAATCAAAGGAATATTCAATGACAAGACCACTGGAAATTGTGCATAATGATCTAGTTGGACCAACTACAATAAATGGTTTAAAAGGTGAAAAATAATTTATGTTATTAGTTGATGATTATAAAAGAATGATTGCAATTTTGTTTCTCAAGAATAAGTGAGAAGCTTTTGAAAACTTCAAGATCTACAAGGAAATTGTTGAAAATAAAATGGATTCAAAAATCAAATGCTTGAGATCTGATAATGGAGGAGAGTTCACTTCAAAGGAATTTATGGACTACTGCAGCAGTCATGGAATAAAAAGGCAATTCTTCGTTGCTAAGACACCTCAATAGAATGGAGTTATTGAAAGAAAGAACAGGATAGTACAGGAAATGACTCGAACAATGCTAATGGATTCCAAATTGAAAGATATGTTTTGGACACAGGAAGTGCATATAATAGTTCACATTCAAAACAAATTAATGCTCAGAAACAACACTAGCAAAACTCCCTGCGAGCTATGGAAAGGAAGACCAACAAATATGAATCACTTCAAAGTTTTTGGGAGCAAATGCTACATTAAAAGAAAAGATGGCAGAATGGGAAAGTTTGACTCTCATGTGGAAAAATGAGTACTTGTTGGTTACTCAAGTACAAGGAAAGCATACAAATGTTGCAACCTGAGATTGAACAAAGTTGTGGAAAGCATCAACGTAACACTTGATGAAATAGGTAGACAAGAATTAAAGGAAGAAGAAAATGAATCATTGGAAAATCTTTACGAAGAAGAAGCAGAAGATGAAAAGGAAGTAGAAAGGGAAGATGAAGAAGATCTGATGGAAGAAGAAGAGAAAGTTCACCAAGTGCCTCCAAAGACACCTAGCAGACAAGTACAGAAGAATCATCCTTCGGATCGGTTTATCGGAAACAAAGATGCAGGAGTTGAGACTAGAAGAAGAATCTATTCACCAGAAAAAACACACCTAGAACTCTCATCTACGATTGAACCAACCTGTTTTGAAGAGGCCAGCAAGGATGAATTTTGGAATAAAGCCATGGATGAAGAATTGGATCAAATAGAGAGAAATGATATTTGGGAATTGGTTCCAAGACCAAAGGATAATAATGTGATCGACACAAAGTGGGTATACATGAATAAATTGAATGAAGATGGACAGGTTACAAGAAAGAAAGCTAGATTGGTATGTAAAGGATATGCACAGGTTGAAGGAATTGACTTTGAAGAGACATTTTCCCCAGTTGCCAGAATGGAAGCAATCTAATTGATTTTATCTTATGCATGCTCCAAAAATATTAAAGTGTATCAGATGGACGTAAAATCAGTTTTTCTGAATGGGGAACTTGAAGAAGAAGTCTACATTGAACAACCAAAAGGATTTCAGTTGTTAGAGAATGTAGATTATGTGAGTAAATTAAAGAAGACCCTGTATGGTCTAAAATAGGCTCCTAGAGCATGGTACTCTAGACTGGATAAATATCTACATCAGGCAAGGTTCAGAAAAGGAAGTGTAGACAACAACCTCTACATCAAGGTAAGTCAAGATAGTATTTTATTAATTGAAGTTTATGTTGATGATATTATTTTTGGTAGTGATGATGACAGGTTAAGCCAGAAATTTGCAAAGGATATGCAGAATGAATTTGAAATGTTATTACTTGGAGAACTATCCTTCTTTCTGGGACTTCAGATATGTCAAATCCACCAAGGAATTTTTATTTCTCAAACCAAGTATATCATAGAAATGCTAAAGAGGGTTGTAATGGAAGATTGCAAACCAGTTGTCACTCCCATGCAAACCAGTTGCAAGTTAAGAAAAAATGATAATTCAAAGTCTATAGATCAGAGGTAATACGGGTCAATGATAAGTAGCCTACTATATGTGACAACATCAAGACCAGATGTAATGTAGGAAGTTGGACATGTGGCGTGACTTCAAGCAACACCAAAGGAATCACATGTATTAGCAGTGAATAGGATTTTCAGATATCTCAAAGGAACAAAAGAGTTTGGATTATGGTATCAAAAAGGAAATGATCTATCACGTATTGCCTACACAGATGCAGATTGGGAAGGTTGTATTGATGACCGACGAAGCACAAGTGGAGAAGCATTCTACTTAGGTGAGTGTTTAGTATCATGGATAAGCAAGAAACAATCATCAGTATCTTTATCTACAGACAAGGCAGAGTATATTGCAGAAGCAACATGTTGTACACAGGTTCTTTGGATGAAACAAACTCTGACAAATATACAGGTTGAGTATGATGAGCCCATTCCAATCTATTGTGATAATACAGGCACCATCAGTATCTCAAAGAAGTCGGTGATGAACTCCAAGACAAAGCACATTCCAATCAAGTATCACTTTCTACGGGAACAAGTTGCAGAAAAAAACATCAGAGTTGAGTATGTGGGCACAAAAGAACAAGTGGCAGACATCTTTACAAACCACTTCCATGGGAAGCCTTGAGTATCTTCGCTAGAGACTTGAAGTTATTTCTACTCCAAAATGAATGCTTTTGAATGCTTCTCTTATATGTCTTAGATGTACATGAGGAAGCACCATAAAGAGGACAGTTCAGTTAGAGTGACTAGCCCTGGATGGAAAGATACCTTTGCCATTGATGACAAAGGGGGAGAGATTTATCAAATGAAGAAGACAGAGGCATGGTTCCAGGGGGGGCAATGGTCACAGAGATGCAGAGGATAGAGACATGGTTCCAGGGGGGGAAATGGTCATAGAGATGCATAGGACAGAGGCATGTTTCCAGGGGGAGCATGAGTGATATGATTTCAGTATTGCATCAGAGTGTTGTCATCAATGCCAAAAGGGGAGATTGTTGATTAAGGTTGGTTGTCATTGATGTCAACCCTTGAAGAAAGCCCAATAGCACAAAGTTTTGGGTAATGGACCCAAGTTTGTTTGATGTAAATATGACTCATTATTGTCTTTTCATGGTTGTGAAGAAGTACAAATGGATGAACTCCAAAGTGGTCCCCTTATGGTGAAATCCCTCACGGGAAGATGCTTTGTTGATTGAGTTGTCCTAGAAGTATGGTTAGAGAACCCATGCTTAATTATGGAATAATAAGATGAAGGTCAGTGAATTTTTCAGTGAAACTATCTTATATGGATAGTGCTTGTCATGCCATTTACAGTGGTATGTGGAACGTCACATAAATCCTCACGGTTAGAGAGTTATGGCCATATGAAGTTGAAGAATCCTCACGGTTAGAGAGTTATGGCCATATGAAGTTGAAGAACCCTCACGATTCATATAGAAGCCCCTAAAAGTCAAGTGTTTGCAAAAGAAATTATTTAAATAATAAAATAAATGGAGAACTCCCTAAAATAAGGAAAGTGTAATGCTACATAAAAGTATAAATCAGAAGCAAAGATCTCTCATTTAATCACACTTGAATATCATTGAATACTTATTTTTGTGAAAGGTTAATTGGGCAGGTATTATTGATAGAGAAAATTTGCAGCAGGAAAAGTGCGGCAAAAAAAGTGCGGCAGGAAAACTACGGCAGAAAAAGTGTGACAGGAAAAATGCGGTAGAAAAAGTGTGGCAGAAAACGTGCGGTAGAAAAATCGTGGTAGAAAAATTGCAGCAGAAAAATCGCGACAGAAAAAGTGCAGCAGAAAAATCGTGACAGAAAAAGTGCAGCAGAAAAATCGTGGAAGCAACATGGTTGGGGTATATTTATGAGAGATATGGCACATCTTATTTGAGGTATGTTTTGTGAGATAGGGTTTATCTCTTGATATGGTATTGGATGTTCATTATTGTTGCATATATCAGATCTATTGAGGGATACAGTTGGTATTTTGTTGTTGGTATTTGGCATATGGATATTGGTCTTTTGGTTGTGATGTGTTGTTGAAGTTGTTGGTTTAGCTTGAGGCTACATAACAGTGAGGTTGTTGCACATGGTTTGATGTAAGGGTTTATGGTATTTGGTTTATGGATAGAGTGATAATTGTTAGATAAATTTTGATGTTTATATTGGTGTATGTCTTTGGTATATGGTTGAGGTACATCTTGGGTACATGGTTGAGACAAGTAGTTGATAAGTTGGCACATACATGAGGTGTATAGTTGATGAATTGGAACATACATGAGGTGTATAGTTGATGATGTTGGTACATCTTGATGAGTCAAGGTTGATGCATGGTACATGTTGGTTTAGGTTATTGGTACAGGTTGACAGTGGCAGTGGTTGATTCAGTGACAGTGATAGGTTGTCTACATTTGAAATTTATATTTCAGGGCGGTTGGACGAGGCAAGGAAAGGTGGTTGTAGCCACCTTCTAGTTGTAACCGGAGAACTTAGGGGGTTGTAGCCTCCTTCTGGTTGTAGCCAGAGAATTGGGGAGTTGGAGCTTCCCTCAGGTTGTAGCTTGAGAAACTAGGGGGTTGGAGTCTACTTCCAGTTGCAGCTGGAGAAAAAAGGAAGTTGGTGCTTCCAATGAATGTAATTCTTCAAGACATATAAGAAAAAAAACATTATGTGGTTTTCTCCCGCTTTGGGTTTCCACGTAAAAACACTGGTGTACTGTGTATGTGTATGATTGTTCATTTGTTCATTGTTTATTTACTCTAAAATTATTGGATGATAATGCTACATTGATATAACACTTAAATTATATGGTTAAAAGGGATTTTATTTCTCTATTACTGATTGATCCCCTGTCTCAGTAATCCAACAAATAGTTCAATTTTTACTTTCCATTAAAATTAGTTGATTAATTGTTAATATGCATTTTGTTTACAATTCCATTTTCAAATTAGAGAAAATTTGAGGTAAAAAATGAATCTCAAAACAAAAAATGTGTTATCAACATCAATTTTAAAAGAATCAATAGGATTCAAGATGATGATGCCAACCATAAGAGTAAATAGTTTTGGAGGGAAATAAAGAAAACTAATTTTTAATCATATTTTCGACTTACCACCTTATAGGTTTACTCAAATTTCAAGTATAGGAACTCATTGGATGTGAAATTTAACTCTACATCCAATGAGTACCCATTGTGCATACTTTTGATAGACCCATAGTGAGATAAAGTGAAAATACATGAAAAATGTGTTTTTTAAAAGAAACATGTTTTTCATGTATTTTCAGTGTATGTCATAATGGGTCTATCAAAAGTATGCATAGTGGGTACTCATTGGATGTCAAATTAAATTCTTCATATAACAAGTGCCTACACTTAAAATTTTAGTAAACCTATAAGGAGATAAGTAAAAAATACAATTAAAAAACTAGTTTTTTCTTTCTTTCCCTTTGGAAATCCATAACCCTTATTTTATTATTTTATTATTTTCCTTAAGAAACAACATTTTAAACCTTAAAATTTATGTAATGTAAACTAATCAATAATGACACAATTTAGAAAGTTTTTTCATATAAAATTATTCAACAATGGTTTTGAATCTACAATTATAGAAGAACCTAATGCCTTTATTAGAATAACTCCCATGCTCCAAATTGGTTGGGGAGCTTATGAATGACCATTTATYGGCATGGGATAGATCTTTAGATTATGACATCCCTTTTAGACTTTTAAAAATATATGAGTAACAGACTAAGAAAAACATATTTTAATGAATATTAAATCCATTGTCTTTGTTTACTAAGGTCCATACCTATACAAAACTAATGTTAAATGAAAATGTCTACTACTCATGTTTGCTCCTATCTAATAAAGTATATGGAAACATCACACAAGTCCTTCAAGATTTTTTAAAATCCATCACAAGAAAAAAAAAAATCACATAATTAATTTGAACATCAACTCATCCCTTAAAATACTTAAATATTGGGGATCATAAACATTAAAGTTTAGGGAACAATGAATTCTACTAAACGAATCATCTTGTCCATAAAAGGGAATGGGAAATGGAAAAATTTGGTTAGAGCCAATATTTTACTAGGCACTTCATGTGAAAAGATAGGGTGGAAGGGGTTGGTGTTGCTTAACCTATTTAAAAACTAAAGCATAGGTCAAAGTAAAAGTAAAAGGTTCATTTTTTTTTCTAAAGCATATGGAATGCATGAGTAATAAAACACCTATGAGATGAAATGAAAATGATTTTTCTTGTAATTCGGTGACATTTCTATTTTGTATGAATTCCAAATTTCTATAAAAAGTATTAACTAATATAAATGTTTATTAATCATGTTCATTTATATCTAGCAAATGTTAGAATATTTAAACACTTAGGAGTTAGTTAAGATTAACTTGGACTAATATGTCGTTAGATAAAAGTGTGTTTCTTAGAGTATTTCTTTAGTATGCATTAATATGCATTTATAGTTAGGAAATTCGATGGTCACAATGTTCCTAACATGGAGTGATCTGACGATTCATATTCTCCTCGATCTTAACGACAACATTGATTCGTGTCTTAACACCTAATTGATCCATTATCTCTATTTAAAGAGCATGGAGGGTCATTTGTCGATGATCGACTGTGAGAAACTCTCTTGTAAATCTCTCTATAATATTTTTCTTTTGCATTAATAAATTACTCCAAGTGGCCACGTTGGCTAGGGCTGTAGATGTTTCCCTGTAGGGCTTTTACCACGTCAAAAACTCGGTGTGTTGATCTTTGATATAGTTGTGTGAGTGGATATTGAAGGTGTTTGTCCTCTGTTGGAATACCTGTATTGTCAAACATTGTATCATAGTGCATTTGAAGACCCACTCTCGTTGTAGATCGAGATCTTGAAGTTGTGTTGTTGCATATCTAGTTTCTATCATTTCCGTACATTTGTAGTCTGAGAGAACTGTTCCATTCCATCTAGAGCACTCATTTCAATCAAGAATGTTTTTCATTTCACTTGAAAATTTTTCCATTTCCCAAGATATGGTCATTTCAGTCAGATCCAGAGGTATAAAACTTGAATACGCCCTTTTTAATTTTTTACAGAGATAATATTTCAATTTTCTATTTTGTATTTCAGGTTGCTAATATTTTCTATCTGCATATGATATTTTCCTTGTGCTCTATGTAGTCTCGACAAATAAGAAACAAAGAAGAAAGAGTTTTCTTGTCTATGTATGCTCTATTCAATCTCAATAAATGAGAAACATAGGGAAAAATTATATTTTCTGGGTAAGCTAACCGAGATTTAACCCTTGCTGTCATCGAGAAGTGATTTTTTTTTCTTATGTGAAAAGATTTTTTTATGAGCATGCTCTCCAAGGTCATTTTCCACAACAACAACAACACCTACAATCCTCCTTCTAAACAATATAATATATCTTGCATTAGCTCGCTTGGTTAAAAGTTGTTTTATTAAGTAAGAGGTCTTGAGTTCAAGTATTTTTTTGTTATTTTTATTTTTAAGTTCATGCATCCATTGTAAAGTGTATTTCATTTAAATTATAAAAGTGAATCACTATAAGAATCTTTAATATTTTATTTTAAGTTATTTATTTTTCACACAACTTTCATTTATAAAGTAACTTCATTGTAAAAGTGATCATTGTTTATTCTATAAAATTTTGTCACTTTATAAGTGACTTATTTATAAAAGTGAGGTTATTAGGAGGGGTATCACCATGTGGACCAAATTCTACTTGCCATGTGACTCTTTGGTTATCATTTATGCATTTTTTTAAAAGGGCATAACTTTCACATCCGAAGTCAGTTTTCAATGTCGTTTTTATTAAACAACCTATTTTTTAGAGATCTTTCCATCCATACCATCAGTTTCATATTTTTTTGCATGTTTTAATGTGGCATATCCAAGTGATATTTTTCTTACCAATACCAACTAATTCTCATGGAAATCTCACATGGAGGATGTATTAAGAAGTAAAGGATTGTACCATATTACCTCAGGGAAAGAACTAGAAC
>JASDQU011402177.1:82439-95534 GCA_032191745.1 Picea mariana
TTTCATTTTGTTTGTTTGTACAAACCACTATCCAATTGTTTTCTTCTCCAAAGAACATTGTCTGCTCTTATACCAAAATGATAGCCCTACCAGGGAAAATGATATCCTTATTGTATTTGACCAAGACAAACCCTAATGAATATTATTATATTATATTTGGCCCTATTGTGCCTTTTTAAAAGTCGGCCCTATTGTGCCTTGACAATTAAATGTAAATTAAAAAGGTAAAGTGACAAGTCGACCATGACCTAATTTAGGGAGGTCAGACTACTATTTATAAGGGAGGCTAACGCCTCACTTGTTCACTAACGCTCTGCAACAAGAGGAAAAGTGTGAAAGTCTTGGAGGAGAAGCTATTGCAGCGAGGTGTGACGTTGAGGAGAGTTTTTGGTCTATCTCTTGGATACATCTTGGTCAAGTAGTGCGCTACTCTTTCCTAGTGAAGGAGTAGAGGAGGATATTCTGCTTTATTAGTTCTCTCTTGGAGAGAAGCATTGTTCTTGGTTGGCTAATCTATATTGAGGAAGTTTGTTGGGTTTTCTTCACTTATAGGGTTTCCCAGGATAATCTTTGTGTCTCTCTTGTTTATGTGATTGTCTCTCTTTCAATGATCTTAGATATGCAGTTAATGTGCTAAATGATTGTGTAATAATAAAAAAATGTAAATACTAGCTGCATAAGTAAAATATCAACATGGTATTAGAGAAGGCATGAAAGAGACCAACTCATAGTCTATAAAGAAGTGGCTAGCCTCAGTGCACCCTCTCCAAGATTCAGTTTTCAATGTTGTAGTTGATGCATAATTAGGGTTTCTGCATAAACCCTAAGTGTGACATTTTCCCTGTTTAAGGAGGACGTTGGAGAAAGTAACCACACCTAGGAGCTCACCCTAGGAGGGTGCATCTAGTCCCTGGATCATAATTTCAAAATTTGAAGGTTGAAAAAATAGGGTTTCCTCAAAAACCCTAGACCTGGTTGCAGCTGCTGCAGATTTTGTGACATATTTCATCTTTGACTCTGCAATCTCTTTGATAAGGTCTAAGATCCTCATATTGAAAATTCATTTGTTATTTTTACTTGTTCTAGGCAAGATGACTACCAGTACCAAGCTTGACAAAAATCTTGAAGGAATCGATAACTTTCGAGCATGGAAGTACGGAGTAATGCTCATTCTAGAAGATAATGACCTTGCAAGTTTTGTTGAACAAGATATTGAAGAGATAGAGGGAGATAAGGCCAAATCCAAATATAAGAAGGATCTGATAAAAAAAAAGAATATCATTTCCGATTCCATCAAGAACCATTTGATTCCTCATGTTTCAACATTAAAAACCCTAAAGTAAATGATGGATGCTTTATCCCATCTTTTTGAAGGAAAGAACATCAATCGAAAAATAACCTTAAGGAATGTTATCCCATATCCTAGGGGTAACTAAGGAAATCATGTCTTGAGGCCCACAGGTCCTATACATGGAGTTTCAAGAGTTGGATGACTCAAGCATGGCCCTGGAGGGCCCATCTTTTCTTTAGTGAAACCCACCTATCAGCAGCAACAACATCCATCCCACTAGCCTAGTCCTGAAGTAGTAGTAAGTCTTGCTCCATGAGGTAATGAGTCCAGGTATCATGGTATGTGTCACTCTGATTATTGAAGAACTTGAATATGTTGCATTGAATTCTCCTTCATTTCATAAGGTTTGCTTGGAAATTATGCTCTTTAACTTGTTCGTACCTAGAAGGGTGACATGATGCCCTAGTAAGTTGATCTCCCTTTACGATGGGTTTCCACTAGGTGGGTCTATAAATGGCCATCTTCCATTCCCACCATACTTACCACTTTCCATCTTTATTCCTCTCATTTCCCTCTACCTTTGTTCGGGCATTAGGATTTTCCACACTAAGAAGGGTTGTACCTTGCCTTTTGGAAAGAAGGAGCTAAAGGCCAAGGGGGTAAAAACAGTTGGAAAGAGTTAAAATCCAAAATGAAACCTTTGAGATGCTTCACCCAAGGATTCCTGAGAAACCAATAAAAGGCTTCTCAGTAAGAAAAGGGGACCCATAAGATAAATCAAAAATCAAGGTACTAGTTGGTGGATGGGAGGTCTCATCATGAGTCGACTTATTAGGTCCATGGGCATGTAGCGGTATGACACTACCATCTATCTGGTCACCAAACCATGGTAGTATATCNAAAAACAGTTGGAAAGAGTTAAAATCCAAAATGAAACCTTTGAGATGATTCACCCAAGGATTCCTGAGAAACCAATAAAAGGCTTCTCAGTAAGAAAAGGGGACCCATAAGATAAATCAAAAATCAAGGTACTAGTTGGTGGATGGGAGGTCTCATCATGAGTCGACTTATTAGGTCCATGGGCATGTAGCGGTATGAAACTACCATCTATCTGGTCACCAAACCATGGTAGTATATCTTGGTGGCATATGCAAGACAAAGGGGGTATCATCACGATCCAACATTTTCATTTCCGTGAAATGCTTGTGGGTAATGTTGTCACTTCCGGTCACCACGCCAGGAAAGTGTCCCCCAATTTTTCCCTTGAAAAGAAAAATACCAAAAGCAATAAGACTAAGAATAAAAGGCATCAAATGGGATAGGAAACAATGGAATCCATGATAAGGTGCAGCGCACCCTCTATAGAGGCACCCACAAGAAATACCTACATTTCCTCGTTATCATTGCACCCTCTGTGCAAACATTTCCCCTACACCACTTCACACACACTTCATGACCTAGATTGGTTCTCACCGGGGAAACACCCCAAAATTAAGGAGGATTAGCCCAATAGGACATCCTGAGACCTTCTCCAAACCTGACTTGTTAAAATGTATAACATCTTTGAGAATTTGTCTGGGTGAAGGGGGGGGTTTGATGCACATGTTTGGGTAATTTGTTTATTAGATGTGATTGACATTACTATGATCCCTATGAATTATGAGCCCATGGAGGGCGTACTTGTTGTTGTTGCAGGGCTTTGCCCGGTGGATAGGTACATATGGGGGAATGATTAAGTCGGACCTCCATGGGACTGAAAGCCCAACAAATGGATGTTGTAACCCCACCAGGGGGAAAGAGAAACCAGAGGCTTGCACCAGGAAGAAAGACGGATGTTGCACCAGGGACACTCCGACAGACCTAGACGCAGGGAGGTTTGCCTTTCCACCTGGACGTTGAACCTTGAGAGCACATGACGTCATCATTTTGACCTTGACGTCACCCAGAGTTAGGGTTTGCATTTACGATGGGCAGTTGTGTGCTAGTTGGCACATGTGGAAACATTTAGAGCCTTTGGAGGCCAAATGTTCTGCACTTGAGGCCTAGCATTCCACCTTAGGGGCCTAACGTCACCCTAGAAGGGCATGACATCACCCTTGAAGATGAAATTAGGGTTTAATTATTGTCATTTATGTAAAATCTGTATTTTAATGTAATTTGGCCATGTCAATCTTTTTATGACCTAATTGTAATTAAATGTCATTGATACTATATAAATAAGAGAAAAAGCTCTCATTTTTATTCATCATCTCTCACCACACAAGTGTGTGGTCTAAAATTCGGCCCTCTTTAAGGGTTATTGGCTGAAACTAAGTGGTGTGCAACTTCTTGGAGAGGCAAATCTTGGTGTATTTTGGCTATTTTTCATTGTGGATGATCTTCAACTAGGGTTTGGCTTGATTATTCTTGGTGAAGTAAGTATAAAATATGCAATTTGTTTATGTTAAATGTTTGTGGTAAATTTTACTCGGTTCATGTTAAATATTATGAAATTGCTTGCTCAAAACCCTAGGAGAGAAACATAAGTTATTATCTTTTTCTCTATAATATGTCACTTGTTGAAATTCTCAAAGTGCATATTGTTTAGAAGTAGCTACTAGATCCCTACTTACTAGCACTCTAGTAGCCTTACTCTAATTTCCTATTGCATACATTACCTCCAAAATTGTCTAAGGAAAGAGAAACCGCTATGGCCTAAGTCTTCTTACTTTCTATCCGATTTTATCTTAAGGACTTGGGTGTTTGAGGCCTTGGGTTACCAACACCTCCTCCATCCATTCCGTCTCCTTTGTACAAGCACTATCATTGTTATTTTTCTCTAAGATCTGTTGCTGCTATTGTTGACTCCATATACCCTAAAAGGCACTAGTTTACTCATCTTGGTGATTGATTTTTTCAAACAACTTTCCTTCAAAATTTTACTAATTCTTACTAACCTTAAACTAGACTAACTCCCTAACAAACTTCTTGTTGTTGCAAAATATTGCTACAACCATCTTAAAACAACAAATTCACCTTAAAAAGTGATATTAAAAGATGATTAGACATTGCCAACTTTGATTTTGACTAGTTGCTATCATTATGCCAAATTAGACCTATATTCTCTTGTCTTTTCTAAGCATTTTTGAAGCATAATTAATGTGTCTGTTACAAAACATTCATTGTTGTTATAAATAAATTATTTTCTGCAGTATTACATCAGCTTACTTATTTCTCAAAGGTTCATGGTTTTATGAAGCACTAGCATCATATGGTACCTTGAATTTGCATGTTTTTTCTATTGTTATCTTGTTCTGGGTAGGTACACCTCATTTATATTTTGCTTCATCTCTATAATACACGAGAACCTTGAAATTGAGTGACTTGTGAGAGGGGGGGGGGACTTTCTTGCCTTAGCCTTCTCAAACCCTCAAGGCATCAGGGACATCTCCCCTGGGGTACATTGATATACTCCTAAATAGAAAGGGGTTTCCTATTAATGTGACAATGATAGGTCACCCCCTATTACGCCAATATTGTATCTAATTTCTTTGGGCTTTAGGAAAGTACAGATTGTGCGATAACATTTTGGAGTCGTTGTCGGGGAACACTGAGTCAATATTCCTCAACAATACTTTTTCGGTAATCCTTTATCCAAAGCCTTTTTTCACAAAGCTTACCTGGTGACTCCACTGAGAGTGATTCCCTCATCCATTTGATAATCCTTAAGAGGATATTTGGCGACTCCACTAACCTTTTCCAAGGTTCCACCTTACTCTCAATTTTGTGATATTTCCAAGTTATGGGATCATGGCACCCTGGGAAAAAGTGTATCCGACTATTGATTTCAAAAGTTTTCAAGGATACCTGCATTACTTTGATGCAAAATGGTTGAACAACTCTCCAAGATTCGTAGACCTCCAATTACTCACATTGTAGAATTCTTGAAGTATATAGGTGATATAGAATTGGAAGGGGAGGATGTTCCGGTAAAATTGTTCATACTTTCTCTGCCATCATTTTTGCAAGATTGGTTTAAGAGTTGTTGCGAAGATAGGGGTATATCATCTTTTGTAGACCTCATCAATAGGTTTGTTGAGTTTGTCAAACCACAATGCCAGACATATGAAGATGCCCTTCAAAATCTCACAATATCCCTAGAGGACGAAGGATTCACCACTGAGATTGTGGAGGATCTCAGGGATGTGTACCATACTCAGTACCAAGAACCCTCTGATATTGAAGGAGAGATTTATGAAGAAATTTGTCAACCCCTTTCTTGCCTTAGCCTTCTCAAACCCTCAAGGCATCAGGGACATCTCCCCGGGGGTACATTGATATACTCCTAAATAGAAAGGGGTTTCCTATTAATGTGACAATGATAGGTCACCCCCTATTACGCCAATATTGTATCTAATTTCTTTGGGCTTTAGGAAAGTACAGATTGTGCGATAACATTTTGGAGCCGTTGTCGGGGAACACTGAGTCAATATTCCTCAACAATACTTTTTCGGTAAGCCTTTATCCAAAGCCTTTTTTCGCAGATCTTACCTGGTGACTCCACTGAGAGTGATTCCCTCATCCATTTGATAATCCTTAAGAGGATATCTGGCGACTCCACTAACCTTTTCCAAGGTTCCACCTTACTCTCAACTTTGTGATATTTCCAAGTTATGGGATCATGGCACCCTGGGAAAAGTGTATCCGACTATTGATTTCAAAAGTTTTCAAGGATACCTACATTACTTTGATGAAAAATGGTTGAACAACTCTCCAAGATTCGTAGACCTCCCAATTACTCACATTGTAGAATTCTTGAAGTATATAGGTGAGATAGAATTGGAAGGGGAGGATGTTTTTGGTAAAATTGTTCATACTTTCTCTGCCATCATTTTTGCAAGATTGGTTTAAGAGTTGTTACGAAGATAGGGGTATATCATCTTTTGTAGACCTCATCAATAGGTTTGTTGAGTTTGTCAAACCACAATGCCAGACATATGAAGATGCCCTTCAAAATCTCACAATATCCCTAGAGGACGAAGGATTCACCATTGAGATTGTGGATGATCTCAGGGATGTGTACCATACTCAGTACCAAGAACCCTCTGATATTGAAGGAGAGATTTATGAAGAAATTTGTCAACCCCTTGAAGAAGAACAATATTTTTCCCATAATTCAATAGAATGTAGTAAAGATTTAACTACAGAAGTGAATTATGAGGATGAAGCATTAGTATCTGCTCCTTCGTCCAATGAATCTCTCCAAGATCCTATCTCTCCTGCACAAGATGAAGAGAATGAGGTAAGTCAATTTCCTTTCCAGTTTTCTGATGACACTTTATTCTATGATTTAGAAGGTGACGAAGTAAAAGAACTCTTGGAAGAGCTAGGCCCTTCATTTTCTGATAAAGACATGATTAAAGAGGTGAGTTTTTGAGATGATGTACTGGACCCTCTTTCATTTGATGAGGCCGTCCAAGCCTTTGATGCTCCTACGAAGTGAACATAGTAAGTTATTTCCCTTTCCAAGATTTTGAGAATGCCTTATTTTATGATTTGGAAAGTGAAGAAATATTAGAGGAGCCCTTGGATGCTTTAAATCCTTCATGTTATGAAAAAAGTAGTGACATGGTTGATAATATTGATGAGTTCATACATGTTGGAAGACGTAAGTGGGATGTGATTGGTTCAGATGAGGATCCCATTTACGACATTGAGGGTCATTTCCAAATGTTTCCTTTACAACTATCATATGAGGTTACTAATGATTCTGACATTTGGAAACAAGGAAATGATATAGTTACAAACATCTCCAAGGGTGACCTAGTTCTATTTTCTCCTGATGATTTTCAGTCATACCTTGAAGATTTTGATGAGTATTCATTTGAGAACTTGGATTTATTCTATGAAGAAAATTATCAACCATCTTTGTGCTCAGATCTTGATAGAGGTGAGGACATTGCTTGCCCAAAGTAGGGTACTTGTGACAAGGTTCTCCAACCCCCTTCGATTACTTTACCTCGCTATGTCACTAAGGGTGTAGTTGGGAAACATGTCCCTTCTCTTGAATTTTCTCCAGGGAAAAGCCTACTTTTAGAATTCAAGGGTAGGTTGAATACCGTAAGCAAAAGTTTATTATATCAATCTTTCAACCTTCCCTTAATAAATCGCTAATCACCCTCTAGGTTCCTACTAGTCCCTTCCCATACCTCAGGATGTGAAGACGTCCAAGGTAGCCAACCTTCAGACTTGTTGATTCAGTTTTTTGAGCCTTTGATTTTTCACGATCCCTTTCTGAGATGGATTGAGCACTTTCCTAGAAGTGTGACTTGGCATAATTTTGTCCCTCCCACTCGCCTCCATGAGCTAGACTTTACGATTTCTGATGATGTGATACATGTTCTAACTCCTGTTATTTTTGTGCTTGACTTATCATTGTTTTGGTTCATGATGAAGCACAGAGGCAGGTATTATGAGATATTGCTAGGATGTTTTCACTGGTTATTTGACTACACCTAGCATTCAACCAACAGGTAAGTAGAGGTAGGTAGGCATTTGCATTCATTGTATATACCATCTGCATATCATGCTAGTATAGTTGTAGTTTCATTTTCATATTGTATCTCTCCAATTATGTATATACGCTTGCTTATCTTTATTTTATATCATATATGAGTGAGGGGTGATATCACCACCCCGAATATTACCGATACATTTTTTGAGATCTAGCAGATATAAGTCATGCTAGAGATGTTGAGGTTCTCATGTGCTCAACGGTGAGCACATGTCCCCGAGTTGGAGCCAAAAGTTATACCATATCCTAGGGATAACTAAGGAGATCATGTCTTGAGGTCCAAAAGTCCTAGATATGGAGTGGCGAGGGTCGGATGACTCGAGCATGGCCCTGGAGGGCCCATCTTTTCTTCAGTGCAACCCACCTATCAACAACAACAACTTCCATCCCACCAACCTGGTTCTGAAATAGCAGTAAGTCTTGCTCCATGAGGTAATGAGTCTGGGTATCATGGTATATGTCACCATGATTATTGAAGCACTTGAATATGTTGCATTGAATTCTCCTTCATTTCATAAGGTTTTCTTGGAAATTATGCTCTTTAACTTGTTCATACCTGGAAGGGTGACATGATTCCCTAGTAAGTTGATCTCCCTTTAGGATGGGTTGCCACTGGGTGGGTCTATGAAAGGTCATCGTCCATTCCCTCCTTACTTACCACTTTCCATCTTTATTCCTCTCATTTCCCCCCTACCTTTGTTTGGGCATTGAGATTTGCCACACTAGGAAGGGTTGTACCTTTCCTTATGGGAAGAAGAGGCTAAAGGACCAGGGGGTAAAAGTAGTTGGCAAGAGTTAAAACCCAAAATGAAACCTTTGAGATGCTTCGCCCAGGGATTCCCAAGAAAGAAATAAAAGGCTTCTCAGTGAGAAAAGGGGACCCATAAGATAAATCAAAACTCAAGGTACTAGTTAGTGGATGGGAGGTCTCATCATTAGTCGGCTTATTAGGTCCATGGACATGTAGCGGTATGACACTACCATCTATCTGGTCACCAAACCAGGGTAGTGGCTCTTGGTGGCATAGCCAAGAGAAAGGGGGTCTCATCGCGAGCCAACGTTCTCATTTCTGTAAAATGCTTGTGGGTAAGGCTGTCACCTCTGTTCACCACGCTAGGATAGTGTCCCCCAACTTTTCCCTTGAAAAAAAAAAAAGACCAAAAGCAATAAGACTAAGAATAAGAGGCATTGAATGGGCTAGGAAACAATGGCATCCATGATAAGGTGCAACTCACCCTCTATAGAGGCAACCACATGCAAGACTTACATTTCTCAGTTATCACTGCACCCTCTACCCAAATATTTCCCCTATGCCACTTCACACACACTTACACGACCTAGATTGGTTCTCACCTGGGAAACACCCCAAACTTAAGGAGGATTATCCCAATAGGACATCCTAAGACCTTCTCCAAACCTGACTTGTTAAAATGTATAACGTCTTTGAGCATTTGTCTGGGTGAAGGGGTTTGATGCACATGTTTGGATAATTTGATTATTATATGTGATTGACATTGCTATGATCCTTGTGACTTATGATCCCATGGAGGGCGTACTTCTTGTTGTTGTAGGGATTTTCTCGGTGGACAGGTACATATGGGGGAATGATTAGGTCGGACCTCCATGGGGCTGAAAGCCCAACAAATGGATGATGTGACCCCACCAAGGGGGAAGAGAAACCAGAGGCTTGCACCAAGAAGAAAGAAGGACGTTGCACCAGGGACACTTCGACAGACTTAGATCCAGGGGGTTTTCCTTTCCACCTAGACGTTGACCCGTGAGAGCACATGACGTCATCATTTTGACATTGAGGTCATCCAGAGTTAGGGTTTGCATTTATGATGGGAAATTGTGTGCTAGTTGGCACGTGTGGCAGCATTCAGAGCCTTCAGAGGCCAAACGTTCTGCACTTGAGGCCTAGAATTCCACCTTAGGGACCTAACGTCACCCTAGAAGGGCATGACATCACCCTTGAAGATGAAATTAGGGTTTAATTATTGTCATTTATGTAAAAATTGGATTTTAATGTAATTTGGCCATGTCGGCCTTTTTATGACCTAATTGTATTAAAGGTCACTGATATTGTATAAATAAGAGAAAAAACTCTCATTTTTATTCATCATCTCTCATCACACAAGTGTGTGGTCTGAAATTCGACCCTCTTTAAGAGTTATTGGTTGAAGCTAAGTGGTGCACAACTTCTTGGAGAGGCAAATCTTAGTGTATTTTGGCTATTTTTCATTGTGGAGGATCTTGAACTAGGGTTTGGCTTGTTTATTCTTGGTGAAGTAAGTAGAAAATATGAAATTTGTTTATGTTAAGTGCTTGTGGTAAATTTTACTTGGTTCATGTGAAAGATTATGAAATTGTTTGCTCAAAACTTTAGGAGAGAAACATAAGTTATTATTTTTTTCTCTATAATCTTCCACTTGTTGAAATTCTCAAAGTGCGTCTTGTTTAGAAGTAGTTACTAGAGCCCTACTTACTAGAACTCTAGTAGCCTTATTCTAATTGCCTATTGCATATATTACCTCCAAATTTGTCTAAGGAAAGAGAAATCGCTAGGGCCTAAGTCTTCTTACTTTCTAGCCATTTTTTCTCTTAAGGACTTGAGTGTTTGAGGCCTTGGGTTACCAGCACCTCCTCAATCCGTTCCATCTCCTTTGGACAAGCACTATCATTGCTATTTTGTTCTAAGATCTGTTGTTGCTATTGTTGACTCCATATACCCTAAAAGGCACTAGTTTACTCACCTTGGTGATTGATTTTCTCAAACAACTCTCAAACAAATTTCCTTAAAACTTTTACTAATTCTTACTAACCTTAAACTAGACTAACTCCCTAACAAACTTCTTCTTGTTGCAAAAGATTGCTACAACCATCTTACAACAACAAATTCACCTTAAAAAGTGACATTAAAAGTTGATTAGACATTGCCAACTTTGTTTTTGACAAGTTGTTATCATTATGTCAAATTAGACCTATATTCTCTTGTCTTTTCTAAGCATTTTTGAAGCATAATTATTGTGGTTGTTACAAAACATTCATAGTTGTTATAGATAAGTGTTTTGTTGCAATATTACATCAACTTACTTATTTCTCAAAGGTTCATGGTTTTATGAAGCACTAACATCATATGGTACCTTGAATTTGCATGTTTTTTCTATTGTTGTCTTGTTTTGGGCAGGTACACCTCATTTATCTTTTGTTTCATCTCTATAAGACACAAGAACCTTAAAATTGAGTTACTTGTGAGAGGGGGAGGGGAGGACTTTTTTAACACCCCTGTTTCCCCCAACTTGTAATTAATCAGTAATCATAATCACCATGCTATGGCATGGGAACAATGTAAATGTATTATTGTTTAGATTGTCAATAACTGACTGTGGGTGTGAAGTCTTGAAAGTACTAGCTATGATATCACTAGAGGAAAGAATGTGAAAACTATGAGAGAGAGTGCATTATATCGAATGACCCCAAATTTCTCCAAGGAGAAATCAGTTAATGAAGAAAGGATTGGTGGTTGAACCATCAACCAACCCCATGAATGGAATCATGGTCTAGCTGAAGAATGTCAGCTCGAAGTACCACAAGGTCCTATAGACCTAGAATGACTTGAGTTTTCCTTCTTATAGAAGGAACATGATAGGAAGGATGTGCCTGCAAGGCACGTAAGAGAATAAAGAGAAGAGTGGAGAATGCGAGAAGCTCTCTAGCTGAGAACGAGCAGAAGGCCGCAAGCTTGATGTTGAGGGAGTATCTGATAAACCTCGCTGAGGTCGTGATAGAGAAAGAAATATCGGGGAATATGCAGAGAACAAGACTTGAGCAGAAGGTCGCGAGCTTGATGTCGAAGAAGCATCTGATAAACCTTGCAGAAGATGTGAAAGAGAAAGGATCTATGAGAATTGGCATAAATTCCCTAGTGATATCATGGCTTGGCATGGGGGTGGCCAAAGTGCTAAGAATGAATGCCTCTGAGCCTCTGTTTGGGTGGAAAGGCGAACACTCACAGTCAGTTAGTTGGTTGCAACCTGTATTAGATAAGTATTCTAATATCCTGTGTAATTGAACTGTAATTGTAGATTAAAGTTGCATATCCTATGAATGTTTCAGGGATGTGTATGTTTGCTCAATGGTTATACTGTATCCCTTTAATTATGCCTAATTATGTATTTAAGAAAGTAAAGAATTATCTGGCTTGTACACGTAAATTCTTGAGCCCTGTGGTGGCTCAAGTTAAAATAAATGAACTGTGAGTTCATCGACATTAGGCATAGTTTCACGTGTGCATGTCGACACTCCCAGTCGTTTTGAGTCTCATGGAGGAAGGAGTCTGTTAACCTCAGGAGAGGTAGTGCATGTATGCAAAGGTTCTCTGCGAGGCGGGCAGAGACCGACAACCTCTTAAGTTCTAGAGTTGATGAATGAGCGCAAGGGGTGCATGGAAGAATTCCTAAGTGTTAAGTTCAGGAGAAATAGTGCAAAGTGCCTAAGTATTTTAGAGCTGATGAAGCTCAGGAAGGATAGCAAGATTCAAGTCTCGAAAGGAAAGATCCTTTCGTTGGGAAGATGAATGGATGAGATTAGTTCGGGAGGAGCCGAAGCTCTTCACGATCGTCAGATCTGGAGAAGGAACGCGGATGTTAATCCTTCGAGCCCTTCGGACTTCGTGGGTCCAACGAATTGGGCATATTTGTCATACAGGAGGTGAATCCCCCGAAGTCCCAAAGTTAATATGGGCTGTGTTATCCCCGATTTCTAAGGATAACTAGGAGATCATGTCTCGAGGCCCACAGGTCCTGGACATGGAGTACCGAGAGCAGGATTGACCTAAGCATGGCCCTGGAGGGCCCATCCTTCTTCTTCTTCGCTAGAATTGTCCTGTCAGCAGCAACAACATCAATTACCATTGGCGTGGACTTACATCAGAGAAGACTCTTGCTCCATGAGGTAATTGGTCCAGGTATCATGGTATGTGTCATGTTTGATCGTTATAACTTTTAGATATATGCATCAGGTTCCTTACATTTCTGACAACTGCTTGGATCTTACACTAACCCACTTGACCATTGTTGGACGGATTAAAAGGGCACCCTAGCAAGCTTGTATCCATGGGTTTTGGTTAGCCACCAGGGGGGATTTGAAGAGCCATCATCCGCTCCCACCATATTGTCATTTTACATCTTATCTCCCATACATCCATCCCATTCCCCTAGTCCGAGCATTAGGATGACCTATCTGAAGGGTT
>JASDQU011402178.1:0-40787 GCA_032191745.1 Picea mariana
ACCAGGAATACTTTAAGGCTTTTCTTCGAAGAGGTCTTCTTCTGCGGTTGAGCTGAACACGTATTGTCTTTCATGGCTGCTACCATGGATATATAAATTTCATCATCTTCAATGGATCATAGGATTAGCTCCCTCCTAATCCTTGCTTCATGTATAAGTGCATATAATCTGCTTCCTTCGTCTGACTGAGTCCATGCTTCCGTCTCCGTCCTTATTGTCTTCTATAATATATAATTGGCTCTCTTGTCTAATAGAGTCCACGCTTCCGTCTTAGTTGTCGTCATAAGTCTTTCTCCAATTCTCTTGATGTCTGACTTCTAAGTCTCTTCAAGATTGATTTTGATTTTGGATTATCTCATAATAGCTTTCACATGATATATTTCATTCTTTCATGTATAATATCTAATGATATCCATTCTTATCTTGTTGTTCTTCCATAGGTGTAGTTCTTCTTGGAACACATTATCTTCCAAGAGATAGATATACAAGATATGTACAAGGACAATGCAAGCAAGATATGTACAAGAAATGAGAAGAGTGTTGTTTACATTTTAGTAGAAGAAGTCTCCTCCATCCTGCTTAGTCTTCTTTGTAGGTTCCTTTTCTTCGGCAATCGATGCTTCGTGTTTCTCCTTCCTTTTCTTTAGCTCGGAACACAGATTCCNTTTATTCATGAGTCTTCCATACACTGTTCTTCATCACAACTTTTAGTTCTTCTGCTTGATTTCCTTTTAGTGAGTTCATATTAGGCTGGTAATCTTGTGATTCTTGATACAATGACTGGTTATTCTGATTCTTTTTTCTTGGAATCATAATGTTCTTCTTCATGTTTTTCTTTAGCTCTTGGGTCCATGGAGTTTCTTATAGATTCCATGCCCTAGAGATTCCACTTCTTACCTTCATCATAGAATCACGGATCTGGATGAACAACCGGGGATTCTTTAAGGCTTATGAGGAAGTCTTCTTCTGAGGCTGAACTAAACACGTGTTGTCTTTCATGACTGCTACCATGGATATATACATTTCATCATCTTTAATGGATCCTCCTGATCCTTGCTTCATGTATAAGTGCATATAATCTGCTTCCTTCGTCTGACTGAGTCCATGCTTCCGTCTTCGTCCTTATTGTCTTCTACAATATATAATAGAGTCCACGCTTCCATCTGCATACTTATTGTCTTATGCAATATATAATTGGCTCTCTTGTCTAATAGAGTCCACGCTTCCATCTTAGTTGTTGTCATATGTCTTTCTCTAATTCCTCTTGATGTCTGACTTCTAAGTCTCTTCAGGATTGATTCTGATTTCGACTTATCTTGTAATAGCTTTCACATGATATATTTCATTCTTTCATGTGTAATATCTAATGATATTCATTCTTATCTTGTTGTTCTTCCATAGGTATAGTTCTTCTTGGAACACATTATCTTCCAAGAGATAGATATACAAGATATATACAAGGACGATGCAAGTAAGATATGTATAAGAAAATAAGAAGAGTGTTGTTACCTTTTAGTAGAATAAATCTCTTCCATCCTGCTTAGTCTTCTTTGCAGGTTCCTTTTCTTCGGCAATTGATGCTTCGTGTTTCTCCTTCCTTTTCTTTAGCTCGGGACACTGATTCCTGTAGTGACCGTACTTTTGACAGTTGAAGCACTGTATTTCTGAAATGTCTTTTCTTTGTTTTGGCTTCCTTCTTGAATCGAACTTTCTTTTGTCCCTTAAGTTCTTGAATCTTGTTGTGAAGGCTTGATCATTGTACTTCTTTTGAGGTTTCTCTTTTGCATTGATCCTTGATTCAACAAGTCCAAAGTTCTTCAAATGTTGGGTACTCCTTCCTTGTGTTCATGCTTGCGGCAAATGCATCCCATGTCTTGGGAAGATCATTGAGTACTATGTTCACCAATTCCTTTTCTGAATTGATCTCTTCAATAGCTTGTAGTTGATCTCTTAACTGGGAGATCCTTACAATGTATGATGTTATGTTGTCGCCATCATTCATCTTCATGTCACAGAGCTCATTCTTCAAACTCATAACTTGTCCAATGTTTCTGACTGAGACGAGATTTGTTAGGGCATCGTACATCTTCTTCGATGAGTCAAGATGGGAGATNTCTTTCCTTTCACAATATCTAGCACTTTATTCTTAGCAAGGATGAGGTCAATCCTTGTCTTCCATGCTCTGAAGTTAGAGGCTCCATCTAGCTTGTTCTCAGGCTTCATAGAGTTCATCATGGCTTGCTTGACTTGGTCAAACCCTAGATTTGACCGAAAATCCAAACTTCACGTCTTGGCCTTTTGAGAGTACCAGGAGATGCACTGGGCTAGGGTGCACTGATCTATCCAGAGATTAGGTCAATCTCGTCACTTAAGGTGCCTCAACAAGAGGTTTAGGGTTTCTGCAACTGCTTCTGTTGGTAACCTTAGCTGCAGTGCTTTTGGAAGCTACTCCTGCTAGTAACCCTAGTGGCAGTTCCTCAACGAGCTCAATATTTAGTGGCTATGTTTCCTTCCAGCGTTTTAGGCTGACTGAAGGGGTGTGGGCCCATAACCTATTATAATATAGAAGATGGTGTGCTCATTTTACCATTGACAATACCTTCATCACCCAACCATAGGCCGAAGCCTCCCTCCGAGCACCTTAACCTTGACTGAGAATTCCTCTAGAAGAAAACCCTAGGCTAGATAGCCAAACAAAGAGTAGCGTATCAATCCCCAAGGATAGCGCATCACAAAAAGATGATCAGATAGTCCAAACCCTAGCCAAGAGATATTCAAGCCAATACTGAGAACTAGCCGCTGCTGCAGTTGCACCTGCAACCCTCCTCCAAACCTGCGCACCAAACTGCAATTGCAGTGCGCACCAACTGGGAAACTGCAATTTTTAGATGCTGCAAATGAGAACTGGCGCCCTGTATTTATAGTAATCCTGCCAGTTTTGCTGGGGCTGATTTCTCCTTCTGGGTATGTGTCTATTTAGTATATTATTATTATTTATGGCCGACTTCTTCTCTTGGAGGCTAATAACCTAATATAAATTATCCTCTTGAGCCGACAACTCTTCTAGGGTTATTAGCCAACTCATTAGGGTTTCTCTTGCTTCCCAAAGTCTTCTATTCTCGTCAGGTTCACACGTGGAGGTAAATACCTCCACAGCTACCATAATATTAACAGCTTCTTTTCTTCAACACAAAGCTTCATAGGTCGAGTAGAGTACTGCACATCAAAGCAACAGATCTACACACAGAGTTTCCACAAGTTTAGGATGAATCTTTGCACAAAGCTTCTTCTTCCTTAGTTCCCAGCAATCACAATTTCAGGTCCTAGCAACAGAACCATTTGTTGGCACAGGAGCAGACCTAGGGTTCAACGCTACAACAATGCACCAACAAAACCCTAACTACCAGCCCTTTCGACAACACCTGTGAAGCAGATGAAGTCTCACCCGAGGTAGAGGTAGGGGTGATTTCAAGACTCAGGTATCTGCAACCTTAGCCAGGATCCAGATTTGTGATTACACACTTAGCAAAGCACTTAGCATCAATAGTTCACCTAGAATTAACCCTTATCTCATTTCGTAGATAACATAGAGCATTGCATAATATACTTAGATCTAAGATGATTCAACACTTAACAGCATACAACAGATCGGATCTGGTAGATCAAGCACTTAGCAACTTCATACACATCAAATCTATCATCTATACACATCTAATAAGCACAAAGCATAAGTAAATCTATCTAAACATGTCATAGCACTTAGCAAGAGAGGGAAAACACATGTAAGTAACAACACACAGCATGACACACAGATTTGTGTGGTTCACCCCCACCCTGGGGCTACGTCCACCAACTCTTCTTCTCTATTATTGTTGGCCAATCGGTTACAAGCACATAGCCTCAAAACCTACGCCGCGCAGGACAGGAGATCTGCACAGCTCGCTAGATCCTCCTTCCCCGAGTAGCTCTAAGCATAAAACCTTCTTACAATCCGTGCACTCAACACTTACAATACCTACACTCAGTTCTGCAAGTATATCACACAGATCAGCTCTTAGCACTAAGCCACTTCTCAAGTGTCCTAAAAAAGGTCCCTTCTTACATAGCCTAGACTTCTACTTATACATTACAAAAAGGGGCCTAAACATGGGTAAAACCATAGGTCGACATCCTGATCTCGTTACATTATCCCCCAAAACCCAAAAATGACCCAAAAAGGGGATCTAGCTTCCATGATCTCCGCTTCGCCTTGCTCTCCATCTTTGGCAGGCTGTCGAAGTCCCAAAATGGTCAAATATGACCAAGCATTCCTCAAAACTTGGTCAAGGGCCAACAATATGGTTTGTCAATGTTTTGGTTTTTGCATGCCTGCATTAGATATCTGGCAAGATCCTCATTAGAGCAGTCACTTTTTTCATTAAGGGTGTTCGAAAAATTGCACAGTTAGCATGTTATTTCCTAAGTCAGGACCAAAAAGTTAAGCATGCAACAAATAATGTTGATTGAGGAATACACAAAGATTTTCCTACAAGCACCAAATGTCATATGCTAGATTAACCAAAGAGTTCGAGCCATTTAAATTGTTTTTCAAAGCCTACGGGGAATGCAAATGATAAAAGTTTTACACTCAGGTGTTGAGGTGCCTAAGGGATATTTCATGGTTAAATGAAAAGCATGAAGAGTATTTAATATTGCTATATTGGAGTATTTAATGGAGAAGCCTTCTCCTTTGCCTATAATTTCAAAATTTAGCCGACACTATATAGGTTTTGGAATTGAAACTGGCAGGTCCTGTGGGTTTAGCTTTGCAATTCCCCATTTACTTTGATGATGAATGGTTATTGTATTTTTTCTTCTATTGATCTGTTTATGCTCAATCATTTCCAGTAATTCTCATATCATGATGATCAAAAGAAACTAGTGGTTTGTAGCTGTGCTCTTGTCAAGAAAAGTCAATAGGTTTTATGCCCATTTTCAACTTATCATGTTGTGGCCGAGAGAGAGATCGATTATGGTTTTGAGAAAATGTAGATTAAAACAATGAAGACATGCTTGGTTGCACTAGCAGAAGTGTTGAAACTTCCTAAAGGAGCATTTTATGTACGCATACAAGAGAACCTACAATTGGGTAATTTTTATTAGATTATGATGATATTATGATGCCTCAAACTTCTATCAACAAAACACCATAGGGCTGGGTTCAATCATACATCGGGAAGCAAATGGTGTTAGCAGTTGAGGCATACAGACGGTGAACCAAAAAGGAGTAGGATTTAAAGGAAGACAGTTTGCAACACAAGTTTCGTAGCACCGATAGACTAAAAATAGTGAAAGTTTCGATAGAAGTTCTAAGTTCGCAATTTTGCAGTGCCGATGAACTAGAAAAATTCAGATTCACTGCAAAAGTTCCGAATCTTATTTTTTGCAGCGAATATTCACCAGACGAGTTGCAAAATTGCACAGTCGACTTAAATTAGTCGCTACACGATTTCCAGCTGGACAGGACGTGTCAAATCATCATGAAGACTCGAAAGATTATCTATTTTTCCACCGAACTCATGTAGTTTGTTTTGATTTGTATACATTTAATTAGTCAAGCAACAAAACAATAGAATCTAGGAATCAATTCTAGTTTGTTATTATTTGTTGTAACTGTTATCTATTTTGGGAAAAATTGAAGATCTCGAGCCTCTAGATGGATTATGGAGGTTAATCCATATATTTGAAACTATTCAAGGTTAGAAGGTTTTTGTTGAGAGGTTCGAAAGAGCTTGAGGAGAAGTTTACCTGCTTATTTCTAATCCTGAGAGAAGATCCATGGATTTTTTTTTTATTAGAATGTGATTTATTTGTTCTCCATTTTTTTTTGTCATTTTCTTTCTTGAAATATAGTGCAGATTTTGAAGATCAAAGGCTTCCCGTGATTAATAAATACATGAGCAATAGAGGATTTGTTGCATCCTGCTTGTCAATCATTGTTTTATTTCAAGTATCTTGCATTCATTTTGCAGAGAGGATTCCCGCCTGATGGATGTTCTCCTTTTGGTTATCTTCTTCACTCTTCTGTCCATCATTATATAAAAATTTCTCATGATATGCATCTTGATTACCTTCAATGTGAAAAGAGTTTATGACTCCATGCCCAATGTTGTAGGTCATTGTTCTCCAATTAATTTGTTGTCCTCTCCTTTCTCATAGAGTCATGTTGATCCACCTACTAAACTTGATTTAACTATTTAGATTATGATGGGTACTGGGCTTATCCTTATAGCAATCTAAGGTTAACTTCTAGTGCTGACATTTTTTGCGTTGTTGTCAGGGAACGAAGAAAAGAAGATATCTTCCCTTGGATGTATGACAAAGACTATGACCAACACTTGATGGTGAACAAGCGTTGGTGACACATTCAGAGTCTTCAACCTTCACCTAACGACTCCACACATTTGAAGAACTTGTTGGTGATTCAAATCAAGTTACAAGAATCCACTGAAGAACGAGCTCAGGAAGAAAAATGGAAGGAAGACATAGGAAGTCCAGGTATCATGTCATAAGTTTCTTTCAGGAACTTATGTTATTTTTAATCAGCTATTTCTTGTATTTTCCTTCACATGTCAGAAGAATCATCCTTTGCTTTGTTTACTTTGACGATCATAAACCTTCATTTATATATCACTCTTTGGAAGAAGAAGGTATGCATTCTTCTTGCATTATTGATGTTGACCCTATTCCTTTATATGAAACACATGAGAAAGACGATGTGCATATACTCTTATATCTTGAACCTGATCATTCTTGTCATTCTGTAGATAGTAAGATGATCCATTACCTTCTACCATTTCTTTTGAAACTTGCAATCATCTTGTTGAACCTTACTTTCAGCCCACTAAAGTTCAATCTAGAATTATAGAGAAAAGTTTTAAACCTTTAAGGATGCCAGATTGCCTACATCATTACCCTCCCAATTTTATTGAGTATCTTCCTTGGTTTACTGGAGAATACCATATCACAACTGAGAATCACTTGGGAGCTTTTTAGAATGTCATTGATAATTTTGAAATTGTACATGAGATGTAGCTATGAGGTTATTCTGCAAATCCTTATTTGGAGATGTTGCATTATGGTTTAGAAATTTGGAAGATTGTTCTATTGGTTCATGGGTTGATTTTCATTGTGCATTTTTGACATATTGGGGTGAGAACAAATCCTTTGATCAATACTTGACATATTTTTATGCTTTAAGAAGAGGGGAAAATGAAGTTGTCATCCAGTTCAACCAGAGATTTTACAACTTTTATCTTATCATGCCTAAAGATATTCAACCATCTAAAGTTGCTACCATGGTAGAGTATTGAGTAGCACAACACCTCAATCTATTCCTTTATCTGAGATAAATAAGGTCATTATCATTACAACAATTTTTTTCAGAGGTAGAAGAGATTGAGAACAATCTTCGAGTTTGTGGAAAGCTCTAAGATCAAGTTTGGGATGAAAATTTGGGTCAGGAACAAGCATATGAACAACATACATTAGATCTGAATTTTCATGTATCATTTTCAAATTCATGTTATTCCCCAAATCTTAATATAAATCATTCAAAGTTGTATGTTGTTAAAGATCTAGAACATTTATACCAGAATGATGATTTTTTATGTGCAGAAGAGAACTTTTCTAGTTGGGAGCATGAGACTGATTATGATGATGATTTCCATGAAGATGATTTTGCAGGAGGTTATAATCAGTGTATTAAGGAGGAACAAGCTGCTATTTCAAATCGTCTTACTATTTATATTGGAAATCAGTATCCCTTGTTTGTTTGTGATGACATCCATGATCATATGTTCTCAATCTTTGACCAGGGGTTTTATTTGCATGATTAAATAAATTTTGTTACCCTTGATTGTCATGAAATAAATTTTTCCCAAGAGTTGCTGTTTAAGGAACAAGGAGGTCACTTTTTTCTCAGAAAAGAGAATTTATGCAATGCTAGTCATCTCTTTTGGATCATAAATTTTTTTCTCTTGATTTTGAATACCCAGTAATAGTTGTGTTGGAATCTTATTTTTCAAAATTTTTAGGGTTTTCAGATTTCATCATACCACCAATACTTGAAAGGGAACATGATTTTCCAAAGGATTTTTTGTGGCTAGTGTTATGCCTCTGCTATCATTTATTGATCAGTGGTAGAGATGAGAATCATTCTGTCACAAATTTATTTGGATGGTTATTGTGGAAGTTTTCTTACACCTAAGGACATTTTTCTTTTGCTGGTTAGAAATAGGGATGTACATAAATAAGCTCACTCCATGAGCATGTGATTTTTAGTTCGATTTTTTTTGCATTATGTTTTCTAGCATGTGTGTTTTCAGTTTTTAATAAGGATCAAAAGTGCTCTCAGGGAAACATGAATAGGGATGTAGTTTGGAAGAATAACAATAGAGTTGCATGCTAGCTTTCGTAGTGTGGCGGATTTGCAGGTGGAATACACAATTTTTTATATCAAAGTTAAATCCATATCTTAGTAACGACATAGTGGTCTGCAGAGTTCTTAGTAGCTCACAGGGAGCATGTCATCCCCCATGGAGCCTATGTTAGCACAAAAATTTGCATTGTCAAATTTGGTCCTTTTGCAGCGTTAATGAAATTGATCATTAAGTAACACTCATTTTGTAGCACATGTGAGAAGTCAACTAATGGTGCGTTCATGAACAAGTTTTTGTTGATAATTTTTGTAGAACCTATGGGGTTCGAGGCCCAATCTGTCTCTTCAAGTGCATCAGGTGCTTGCCTTCCAAGCCAACACAACACAAAATATCAAATCCTAGTGCTCAAGATCAACTGCCAAGACAAGGAAGGAGCCCACGAGGGCATAAGAGTGGACCGCACGTCGATAAACAATGCAAGTGTTGGTGCATATAAATATTGCAAGGAGGATTTCTTCCTATTAATGTGAGATAAATACCCATGGAGCAATAAAAAAAAGGTGCCAAATAAAATAAAACCCTAGTGCCCAAATTTCAAGTGAATGGTAAGATTGAGCATCATGTAGAGTCCATTGGTTTATACATTTGTCAATAAAGCATCTAAAATTCCAAGCTGTGAGGATATAATTGATTATATGTTAATAAAAAGTGTCAAGGTGATCTCATAGGTGTTGATGAGAGTATCCAAGTGTATGAACACCCGAGTTCGAATGCCAAATGTTGATACAAGTCTTCTCATTTGTTTGATAGAGCACTTATGGAAAGTGCATATGGTTTGCCAAGTTTTTCTCAACAAGCTTGTCCTACAAGCACCAAATGTCATATGCTAGATAAGCCAGAGAGTTCAAGCCATGAAAAGTGTTTTTCAAAACCTGTGGGGAGCACAAATGCTAAGTATTTCACACTCAGGTGTTGAGAAGCCTGAGGGAGGATTCATGGTTAAATGCAAAGGAGGCAGAGAATTTAACATTTTTAGATTGGAGTATTTTCATTCTTCAGGCATTTAAGGACTCAAATTTGATGTAAATTCGTGTTGGTTTCATTACCAGTGGAAATGGATTTCACAGAGTAACAGGGACATCATACATTTAATGGAGAATCCTTAACCTTCGCTTGCAAGATCAAAATGTAGCCGACACTATACAGGTTTTGGAATTGAAACTGACAGGTCATGTGGGTTCAGCTTTGCAATTCCCCATTTACTTTGATGATGAATGTTTATTGTATTTTTTTTTTTCTATTGCTATGCTTATGCTATTTCATTTCTAGTAATTCTCATATCATGATGATCAAAAGAAACTAGTCGTTTTTGGCTGTGCTTTTGTCAACACAAGACAATAGGTTTTATGCCCATTTCTCAACTTCTCATGATGTGGTTGAGAGAGAGAGATCGGTTATGGTTTTGAGAACATTTGGATCCAAACAATGAAGACATGTTTGGTTGCACTAACAGAAGTGTTGAAACTGCCTAAAAGAGCATATTATATCTGCATACAAGAGAACCTACAATAGGTTTATTTTTATTAGATTATGATGATATTATGATGCCTCAAACTTATATCAACAAAACACCATGGGGCAGAGGTCAATCATACATTGGTCATCAAACTATGTTAGCTGTTGAAGCATACATATGGCAAACCAAAATGGAGCAGGCTCTAAAGGAAGACAGTTTGCAACACAAGTTTCGTAGCACTGATAGACTAAAAACAGGGAAAGTTACTACAAAAGTTCTGAGTTTGTAGTTTTGTAGCGCCAGTGAACTAGAAAAAGTCAGATTCACTGCAAAAGTTATGAAGCTGAGTTTTTGCAGCGAATATCCACCAGGCACGGTGCAAAACTGCACAGTCGACTTAAATCAATGGCTATACAATTTTCCACTAGACATGACATGTCAAATCATCATGAGGACTCGAAAGATTATCTATTTTTCCACCAAATGCATGTAGTTTGTTGTGATTTGTATATATTTATTTAGTCAAGTAACAAAACCCTAGAATCTAGGAATCAGTTCTAGTTTTTTATTATCTGTTGTAACTGTTTTCTATTTTGGGAAAAACTGAAGATCTCGAGCCTCTAGATGGATTATGGAGGTTAATCTATATATTTGAAACTATTCAAGGTTAGAAGGGTGCATTTGAGAGCCTCAAGAGATCTTGAGGAGAAGTTTACCTAAGCTTTAGGGCTTGTGATGTAAATTTTTCTACCATGGAAGATTCATGAAAGTTATTTTTATCAGAATATGATTTATTTGTTCTCCATTTGTTCTATCATTTTCTTGCTTGAAATATAGTGAAAATTTTGAAGATCAAAGACTTCCTGTGATGAATAAATCCATGAGCAGCAGAGGATTCGCTGCATCCTAGTTAATCATTGTTTTATTTCAAGCATCTTGATTCATTTTGCAGAGAGGATTCCTCCCTGATGGATGTTCTCTTTTTTGTTATCTTCTTCACTCTTCTATCAATCATTATATAAAACTCTCTCCTCATATGCAACTTGATTGATTTCAATCTGCAGAGAGGTTATGAATCCATGCCCAATGTTGCAAATCAATGTTTCACAATTAATTTGTTGTCCTCTCATTTCTCATAGAGTCTTGTTGATCCATCTACCAAACTTGATTTAATTATTCATATTGTGATGGGTATTGGGTGTATCCTTATAATAGTCTAAGGTTAACCTCTATTGTTAACAGTACCTATAGGAATGATTTATGGTGTAGCCTCACAGCTTTGGTACCCTCAAGCATGAATTATGAGACTAAACTCTACATTAATGTGTCATGTACAACCTCGGTCCATGTCCCCATTAAATAGGGTGCGGGACCTTAACCGTCCTCTGAAACTTGTGGCAGAAAATTAATAAAAATTGGTTGGTTTGATAACCAAACCCATACCATAGACAGATTGGTTAAGTCATAGTATTATATATGGCAGGTCGAGAGTTCGAGCCCCACTGAACGCCATGTATTTTATCTTTTTTGGTGTTGCATGGTTATACATTATTATAACCATATATATATATATGGTTATACCCATCGCATATTTGTTAAGCCCCTTCCTATGGATATAGTAGGGTTCAATGTTGTACAATGAACCAAAGGCTAGGGTCAAGGGATTAGGCCCTTGACCCTTTTTCTACCCAATGTAACTCCAATACAAATTCAAATATAATATTTACCATATGTAGGTTAAGTCTCATTGTATGGCATGTTGATAATGGAGGTTATGTTATACCTTTGGGAGTTTATGGAGGTCGCGGGTTTGAGCCTGTTGACTCCATAATTTTACATAACCATACCAATATAGGAAAATGGGAGGTCTCCATGTGGTGGCCTCTCATTGGCTCATCCTTACCACTTGTCAATATGTGATTGGTCCAACTGAAATATACCTTGCTCAATCAGTTGCCAACTCATTTTCCCAGTTATTGTTTGGCATATTGGGGTGTGGCCACATAATCTGGATGGTTGTTCCATGTGTCACCCTTTACCCATTTGACTTTACTTTGACCTTCTTGACTTGAATTTTCACCACTCAAAACTTTTGCATACGAACTCTGTTTGAGGCGAACTTTGCACCATTGGAAATCTATCGCCGACATCTACGCATTAATGGTATTTTCGATAGAATTTGGGATGGTAAAATTTTGAGCATTTTTGAACCATTTTGTACCTCTATGGATGTCCCAGATCCTCCTAGACCTCTGTGATCATTCCTAGATCCTCCTTGATCAATCATATGAGTATATATTTCCCCTATGTTGAGATGATGTCAGAGACTAGAGTAATTTTATAATATGTGCTATCATGATGATTTGTACCATGTATCATGATCAACCAAAAGTGTGACCATTATATCTGATGTATTGTAATAGACTATTCTTAATGATCCATATAAAGTGTTTTTTTATCTAGGTGGCTACTTTAGACCCTTGTGGTTTTTCATGACCCATCCTTTTATTCCCCATTTCAAGATAGTTCCTATTGTTATGGCTCATACTAATCATCTCATGGAGGTCATTTATGGTCAAGGTGGTTGTGCGGGGGTCTTAGAGTTGATCTACTAGGACACATGAATTAGGGACGCCCTAGGTTTTTTTCACTTTACCCTTATGTAAAAGTGTTTCTCATTTATTGTAACAATTATGATAGCTAGAGAGCGCACTTATTTCATTCCTAAGAATGGATATCCCTATGTAATTGTCACACTTTACCCTAGGAGATCATCTCCCTAGCACTATGGGGACTCTTGACAATTATCCATCACTTGATCTTTCTTTAAATATTTTCATGTGAAGAAACAACTCCCAAGGAATATTCACAACTCTCAAGTTAACTTCACAACTCTTAAGGCACTAGTCATAATTCCCTAAGCACTTGAGGGCCCTTCTTCATCCACCTAGACTCTCCATTTCATTCCTTATCACAAATGTTGGAGCACTTGGCCATTTCACACAATTAGAGGCATATGTCACACTCTTTGACAATAAACCCAACTTGGAGGATACATTACTTAGCTATTGGAGCATCTATTTTTTACATGTGGACCTTCTTGGGCATCCCTTGACTTGAGGATATTGTTGGTGTGATTTTAGGAGGATATTACACATTGGATACCTCTCATATGATTGTTGGAGATGATTTTAGGTGAACTACCCCCTCTTTGAGCCTCCCACATGCCACACATGTGGACTTTCCTCATCTTAGGCATAGCTATTGACGCATTTGGTGGATCCATATTTATTGGAGACGAATATTAAGGAGGTTACCTTGTATCATGGAGGGGCATTGGGCTCCCTTGACCTCCTTTGGGCTAGTTTGGTGGGATGTACCCATATCTTTGGGGAATATTGTACACGTGGCACATCTCTTCATGTTTTTTATCTATTGTTCGACCTTGTCTCCTTACTTATTGGAATAAAAAACTAATGTGAGATATCCTAGGATAGATTTAAAGAGATGGAAATATTATTTTAATAATAGGGTTGTTGAATCATCCTCTATAAAATATTCTCCCCTTCACACTTCTATTCGTTGTTTATTGGCTACTGAAAATACAATTTTTTTGAATATCTACCTATTGAGGCAATTTGGTGTTAATTCTTGAACCTCTTCTCTCTTGGTTTGTATTTGGTGCATGAAGATTGATTGTAATTTTTGAAGTCTTCTATGAAGATAATAAGATGAATCCATTAAAGGGTAAAGTCTTTTTCTTTGAAGGAAGAACTTTTTGGGTAATTATCTCATTGTGCCTTTGTTAGTCTGGTAAGTATTTAATTCATTGCTTTGTCTATCCATTACAAACCCTAGCAAGGGTATTGACTGCATTTATCAAGCTATAGTTGATTTTGTTAGTGAAGGTTCTCATTTTTAGGATCCCTTCTTGTAGGTTCTTGGTCTTCATTTTCATCTTGATTAGATAGGAGACTACTGAGTCATTAGCCCTAGCCTCATCATCCTAATCCATATATAAAATAGACAAATTTTTAAGATGGTTTTTCTTCTTGACCCCATATTCCTTGGTTGGATAAGGCACTTCTCTTCTTCCATCAGCCTCTAAAAATTATAAAAACCCAAAATCCCCTTTTCTTTTCTCTTTGTTTATAAACAAATCTAAAGAAAATGTTGAAAAATCTTAGTTTAAATTTATTTTCTAGTTCATCATTAAATTCATTGCATATTTCATTTTTTAGACTAGCTTAGATTAGGGTTTGTTCTTAAATGTTATATATTAAAAACCTAAATGAAAAATCAACCCCTACAATTGCATCTAATGTATATTTCGATTTCTTTGGGTTGTTTCCAATATTTATGTAAATCTAGAAATTGCATAGAAAAGGACAAAAAATAGATTTACATAAACCCTAAGTCTATTTAATGCATCTAACAAACATCTAGAATATAATTTGTGATAATTTCATAAGATAGAAGTTTATTGTCAAGTTTAATCTTCTTTTCTATTTGGAAATCATGCTTAAGTTGGTTGTAATTGCATATTTCTCACTTAAGGGTATATTTGGTAAATTCTAAGTAAATATTGCTAAAACCCTAAGGTGAATTTACCTTTTGATTCAAGTTGAATCAGGTATCTCATAGTGATTTATTTGTAGTGGCATTCTTTAAGAAATTTGAGTTTTTTTTTTCATTGGATATCATAAAACCCTAACTCATAATCCAATATGTCTTTCTCTAAAGTTGATAATCTATCTTCTTGGGTTCATATTTCTCTAAATCTTAAATCTAGAATTTTGCATAAATTTACTTATACAATAGATTTGGAGATCAAGTACAAGCCAAGTTTCACCTTGGACTTTCCTTGTATTTAGAACATAATCGATTTTTTCTTAACAAAATATCATCTAGGTTCAAATTGTGTTGAAATATTACATTTCTTGGGGTTTCATTTGGATTGGAGTTTTTTCTATTACATGTTACATTTTCTATGTTGCTATTATCTTGGCATGTTAATAAACATATTTCAAATCTAAAATCCCTTTATTGCATACTTTATGTGATCTATAAGCTACCTTGTATATTCCATGAGAACATTTATTCACAATAGATATTATATTATATTGAAATATTTTATTATGCAGGTTTATTTCCTTAGACATGGGATTTATTATCACTAGCTTATCGCTCAAATTTATGAAGATAATTGAACAATGAAAAATAAAGAACATAAATGAATACAACATGTATCCTAGGAAACTGAAAATGGGAGAAAACACATCTTGAAGGTGAGGTTTATGCTCTACTCTCTTTTCTTCAATTATTAAAATGAAGATACAGAGAAAGATGCACTTACTATGGAGTTTCCTTTGACACTATGGCCTAAATGGCTACTACAAAAGCCTCTTCCTTCCTTTTTATGCTCTCAAATCCCACTCTTATATGTTCTACTCAAGTATGGAACAAGTATAATGCTAACTAATGGAACCCCTTTTCCTCCTATTGAACCAATATTTAATATAGCCTAACAACCATCTAGGGTTAGGGTTTTTGCATCCTTAACCCTCAATTAATTAGGGTTTTGGAACTTTTATAATATTCTTGAAATTCCCACATTACTAGCCCCACATGTGTGAGTAATGGAAGCTAACATGACATCCACTCAGTACAATGGTGGTCAACAAGGTAGTTCAACTTGTGGGAGGCATAACTTCCACATATGAGCTCCAATTAAGGTGATTTTCACATTGTTGGAAAGACATCAATGTGTAGAATAATGTCGAGTGGTTGGGAGATATGCTCACAATTGTTTTACCCCGAAGGTGCCATTTGATGCCTCAAAATGGCTTTGGAATTTTCGAGACCCCAAATCTCTAAACCGGGACCTACCACTAAAATGAGCCTTGCAAGTCAATTCCTCCAATTTTTCCACCTAGAAAGTACCAAGATAGGTGACAAACTATATAACGATCCATTCTGCATCATACCTTCCCATTTAGGAAGGATTTTTGTCCCTAAATATTTTACTGAATGAGGTGAAGAAATATTTCCTCTATGTTCTCCCTAGAGTAACATTTTTTCTTTCTTGGAAGTTGTCCTTTCAACCTAATTTTCCAAAGTTCATGTTTCCCTTGTGTTGGGGTCTAAAGATGTTCTAAAAACAACCTTAGTTTAACATTAATTTATCAACCCAAGGATTCATCTTTTATCTCAAGAACATCAGAAAATTCTATGCAGATAGCTTGTAGAGGCTAAAATCGCATAGCTAAAGAAAACTTGAGTTTATCCACAATCAAGTTCCTCAAATGTTCATTTAAAGATTCTAATTCTAAGATCTTATTTAATAGAATTTAAATCTGATTACTTTCATGCTGTGAATGAAAAGGAACTAGCTAATCTATTGAATTCATTTAACTAAGAAGCAATGACTAAATCTAAGTAAAATACTTGCATAATTAACTATTAACTATGAATCGAATTGCTGGAAAGGAAATAGAAAATTACTCTAATGGAAAGAAACTGTAATTGGAATCTAATCGTAAGGAACAAAAAACATAACTGAATGGAAAGGAACAACAATTGTAACTTTAACTGAAAGGAATGACAATTGTAACCTATTCGAAAGGAACAACAAATGCGAATCTAAGTAAAAGGAACAACGCATATGAAAACGTGAGGAACTGTCAAGAAACAAACTACAGTAATGGAAATTAGAATCAACAATCATTAAAACTCAAGAGAAATGTCTATCTTCTGTATGCAAACCATATGAAATCATTAACACACTTGTGCATTCGTCTTAACTATTATGAAAGAGAATTGAATCGTAAAACAGGAATCAAACTGATACAATTATAGCTGAAACAATATCTCCTTTAGACTGGGCCCTTGGTCCTTAGAAGCACTACTACTAGAAACTTAGTATGTAGAAATAGTGAAAATGATCAAATCTTTTATTAACTTCATATCTGGTACATCATTCACAAAAACTGCTTATGCAAAGTAAGTCTGAGTCTGAATTACTTGAACGCGATTCTTCGATTTTCTTTTAGGATCTATTATCCTCTATATATACAATAATCTGAGTAAATCAAGCCATCTTGAGGATTGAAAGATACTCAGGATTGCTTTACTATTATAAAATTACAATGTAGAAAACCGAATCATGTTTAAAACTGCCTTACGCCAAAAGTATTTAACCTCCAATGGCTCACGCATCTTCAAGATTTCCTTTGCTATTTCGGTTTTGACAATATTTAACCAATACTATAACAAAATCAAACCATTCCAACCGTATTTTAGAATCTATTCAACATGACTTCAATATTATCACTAGAAAACATATTAATCATTTTCTATCCTATTTATCCCTAATTAACAGAAAAGTCAAGCAAGATTGTATCATGAACTGTGGGAATAAGGAGGATATTTGTACCTTTTTCATAACCCAACACCTTGTTTGGTAGTTATGGAATTATTTTGCAAAATAATATATTCTACCAGCTCTACCCAAGATTTCGACGCTAATTACTCTATGGTAGGTAGGACCTGCTCCTCAATTTCCTTATCCAACACGGAAGGTTCATAGAGTTTCAAATTCTCCACATTCACTTGAGTAAATGTGCATATATGGGGGAAGACTTAGTCTATAGGCATTATCACCCACCTTCTCCATTAATTCAAAAGGACCCTATCATAGAGCCTTGATATTCTTACCAAGACCTTATAGTATTTATGATCCATATTTATGAGCGGAACGAAATGAATAACATATTGAATACATTAACACAAAGATACAAAGAACAACAACATGTATCTAGTGAACAATAACTTCTATTGAATAAATAAAATAGGATGAAACTATAAAACTGGAGAACTAAAAACAACTTGCTCGAATGGTGGTATCTATCTTTGAGAAGAAATGTGACTGCTACATGCATTCGTCTGAGAAGAATGATTACAATGAGGCTCTAGAGGCCTTTTTTACATTACTCATAAATTCCAAAACCCTAGACATCCAAAAAACTAACCCTAGGAGATGAAACACCAAAATTTATGTGGGCCCCGATGGGTAAGTTGGTACCTCAACTTCCCGGCATCATAACTTTTGCATACAACCTCCCCTTTAGGCATGTGATATCCTGTTGGAAAGGTATTTTTGATAACTACACATTATGTTGTCAAACTTGACTCCATCTATAATTTGACTATGGAAAGCCAAAAAACCATTGTTTAGGGCCCTAAAACAACCCTAGAAGTACAAAAATATGTGCTAACATGAAAATTTATAGAATAAGCGAGTTGGAATAGGTGGGAGGCCATGAATATCCACCTGGATTCTATTTAGGGATTCAGGATAGCCCAAAAAGTGCAGAACCCACAATTACAAAGAATTGTCATCATTATAGAGAAACATGTTGAACTAAAAACTGTCAAGATGAGCCAGTTGGAATAGATGGTGTTAGCACCATCATTTTTTTAGTTAGAGTTAGTCTTAGTTGAGTTATGGACCGTGTGTCAAAGAGTGTGAGATCAGGTACTGAATGATGAATGGGTCGAAGTCAGCAAGTGGCCAGTTGATCCTTGGAGTTGGGAAGGGATGTCAGAACCAAAACATCTATAAGTGGTAAAGGTTTTTTCCCAAAGAGTCGGGTCCTGTCAGAAGAGAAGGTTTTACATGCCAAAGGTCGAGGAAATTTGTTAAATAGAATTCGCACTGGCAGATGAAGTGACCATCATCATCTCATTACGAAGTCAGAAAGAATGAAAAATCATGGTGCTCATATCATGTATGTTCTACAGCTCTTATCAGTTGTACTTTACATGCCTCAAAGCGTACCCGTCGTGCGGATGTGCTGCAAAAATCTTTGGCTTTCTTTGAAACCTCTAGTCACCATGGATTCAGTGTCCCCTAGAATGATTCCATCTCTCGCTTGCCCAGTTATAAATCCCGGTCGCTCTGCATGTATTCTGTTCACCAACCAAGTTTATGCTTTGTGTGTAATTCTTCCCATGGGCCCTGAGTTGCTTGTGGCTGGAAAGTCGATTTCCTTCAACTGCGTCACAAACCTGGGTCAATCAAGATTACCACCTTGGGTCTGTGCTGAATCCACCACGTGTAGAACAAATATGTGTTGCACCATGGAAACATCCTAGAACATAAGGAGAGATGCGCAAAGTAGAAAAAATGTGGGGCCCAAACCTTAAAGCTTAACATTGGTAAATGAAGATATGAATGTTAGAGCATCTTTTGAACAAGTCAGATGCATGGTATTTTGTAGAAAAATCCAAGGATTCGACATAAAGCTGGAGGAACAATTCATGCTCAGTTTCAATGGGCTCCACGTAGTAATTGCAGGGAGTACATTCCAGGTGACAGAGGAAACCCTGTCATCTGCAATGGATATCCCTCTGTGGGGTGAAAGGTGGTCTAAAGGAATTCCTTTAGATGTTCTATGCTATGAGGAATTTATCAAACTAGAATGCTTAAACGAGAAGGTCGAAGTAGTCATTCCAAGTCGATATCTGCAGGAGCCTTTTCGGAAGCTCCTAAGAGCGATTAGGAAATATTTCACCTATGAAGGAAGGTTTGACAGAATACACCCACTTCACATCAGATTGTTGATGCATTTCATAGGAAGGAGATCATTAAATCTGCCTTTCTTCCTGCACCAAAGCCTCCATGAAATGGCATATCGTGTTCAGGCTAAAACAACTAGCCAAAGAAGAAACTATCTCATGTCTCACTGATTAAATTGTTGATAGTTGATGAGTTGGAGTGATTGGGAAACAACTGGGATTCATTCCTACTCACAACCAACATCCCCAATGACCCTAAAGGAGATTTCCTTCTATCGGAAGAAAAGGTAACATCTCACCGCGCAGAGGCAGAAATAGTAAAGGTCACGAAAGAAGGAAATACATTGGAAGCCATATCCCCCTAATAATCGATACCCAAAAGAAGGAGTAGGCCAAGGAAGAACAAGGAGACCGGGGAGGCCCAAGTCCCAAGCGAGCCATGTGAAATGTCAGTCGCCGAAGAGTTACTCATGCATGCCATTCAGATGGAACCTGTCGAAGGTCCAAGTAGAGAAGTCTGTGGTAGAAGGAGAAGGAAAGACACTGAAGGAACAAATATTTGTGAACCATCGCAGTAGCACTCACTATTTCTAAGTTGTACCCGGAGAATATGGAGTTGAGATAGTAGTTAGCAACAAATACCCTCAAGGCATCAGCGTCACAGGGCCGAGAGGGAAACATGACTTGGCTCAAGAGGTAGCTCAGGGATGTGCAAGATACAATAATCCATCTTCACGAAGTGCAAAGTATGTCAGAAAAAAGAAATGCAAAGAATTTCAAGGAATGCAGACTGACACTGGAAAACATCTGCGCGGCTCTAATTAGTGCATAGAAGAGGCTGAAAGGGAACGTGGTTCTACAAAGACAAGTAATGAATATGAAAAGGCGCAACTAGTCTCTCAGGAGGATGCTTCAGATATCAAAATTGCAGACAAGGCCAGAGGCATAATTAATTGACTCCATTTTTGTCTTCTCAAATGTGGTGCGGATTTTGTCCCCTCGTGTTTTGTTTCCTACCAGAAAGTCGGGACTCTAAAAGGTACCCACATGGCTAGCATGCGACATGCAACGTTGGAGGCCCATCTGTTACAAAGGACAGGTGTACGTTGGAAACACGACAGTTTGAAGAAAGGTGTTGTCCCTTAGCTGGTGTTGTTATCTTGGAAACACCAACGACATTTTTTGGTCACCCGCCACATGCACACTCTAGCAATTGATCGCTCGACACGAATCAAGGCCATTACAATGGGTGGCATGAGTCCGACAGAGCACTTGATCATTCAGATACCTGTTAAAGGAAAATCATCGACACATCACTCTCTAACGATGAAATATTTCTTCTGACTGTACTTCCATGGGAAATACGTCAGTTATCATGCATTTGAGTATAGTTAGTTTCTATTTTTAGTAAAGTTCCATACGAAGAGTCATCTAGAAGAGAATAGTCAAAGCTCAATTTCTAGGGATAGTAGTTAGAGAGCAGGGTAGCTCGAGTGACACACCTTGGTATATATATTTCATCTTTTCAATGTAATCTAGGTTGGTTGGAAAAATAGTGTAGACAATGACTATTGCATGTAGCTTTTAACTCGATTGAAACTTAATGCAAAGCTCTTGAAGCTTTGAAAAAAAGATTCTAATGGTAGTAGTTTGATGTATTTTACTCTCTCTTTGCGTACATGCTTTCCTGTGTTCTTTATATTCATATCTATATCTTGTCTAAATCGGAATGTGATTTCAAATTTAGAATTCACCGCACGGTGCTCTAGATTCGCACCATTTAGACGATTGTGTTTCTTCTAAGGGAACTCTGAATTCATCCCCAATGGTGCTTAGAGTTTATTCATGTGTTTTTCTCTCGCCACACTTAATGATTTTTAATTGAAAGACTATTTCTTACTTAGCCTTTATTCTCTCAAGTTCAGTCACTAAGTCGTTTTTTTCTATCGTTTTCTTAAATCGAATCCATAGCCCAAGGTCTTGCTTTATTTCTCCAATAGAACCAGAAATATTGTATAAAAGTGTTAAATCTAGCCGATAGTTTAAATCCATACCCTGTACATAGATGAAGTCTCAGAGAGAGCCCTCTCTAGGTTAGAAATGCTAGTTTCTGGCCTCAAAGTTGGTTTGTAGGTTGCCTCTGTCATTTGTTTTCTCAGCCAAAAAAAGTTGGTGGAGTGCTAACAGGTGGGTGGACACCAATATCCACCTGGATCAGTGCTCCCATGTTATGAAGAAATGGTCTCCATTGCATTGAGTGCCCCCATTAGGTGAGGAAATTTTTGTTGAATTTGACCCAGGTGAGTCACTTGCCTTGGTGCAGGAGTTGCCCTACCTTGACAACCCGATAAAGTTGGATCCACTTCTAGTGAGTGCCCTTGACCTCTGTGTCCACTATCTGATCAATGGATACATGTTCCATGCAATAATGGTTGATCTATAATGGTGTCAACTGTTCTACAATTTCTGAGATGTCTAATAATGGTGGAAAATATGGCCAAAGGAGGTCCACATTGAACACTGGGTGCAAGCCCAAGAAGGGGGGAGTGTGTAGATCAAAATAATTGTCATCCACATCCTTGGTGATAGTGTAAGGCCCATAGAAAAGTGATTGGAGCTTCCGATGGGGACCTATAAGGCACTCTTTATGTAAATGTAACCAGACCTTGTCTCCCACCTGAAACTTGTGTAGTACTCAATGTTGATCATGGCACTGTTTGTACTTAGCATTGGATTTGTAAAAAATCTCATGGACCTATTGGTGGATGTGCTAAATCCACTCAATGGGAAGATTCTTCCTATGTGGTTACAAGAGGTAGTGCAACATAAATGGGACCCAAGGGTTCGAATCCCAGGCCCACCTGAAATGGTCTATGGCTGGTGGAGCTATGGAGAGCCGTGTTGTAACTATGATGAACATAGTTAAGACTCTCATCCCATGTATGCAAATGCTTATAGTTATACATGCACAGGATGTGCATAATCATCCGATTGATGACCTCTGTTTGGCCATCGGTTTGGGGGTGGAAGAAAATGGATTTAGTGAGCTTGGTTTCCAACAGTGACTAGAGACTCGACCAAAATGTGTTGAGGAACTTGCTATCCCGATCTAAGGTTATGGTTTGTGGTATCCAAAAATGGATCCACACCCATTCAAATAAGAGTTTGGAAGTATCTTTCATTGTGATTTTCTTCTTCTAGGCTGTGATAATGGCCATCTTCGAAAAATGATCAACCACCACAAATACACAATTATTTCCTTACTTGGTGGATGGAAGGCCATACATGTAATCCATAGAGATGGATTCCCAAGGCTTATTTGGAGGAGTAAGAGGGGTGTATAAGCCTTGATTCTTGATGGATGGATTGGAAATTACATAGGAAGTGCAAGATATGATATACTTTCTAACATCTTGTCGAAGTTTTCAATAATAAAAATGTTTCTCTAGAACGACCAAAATTTTCTCCATGCCAAAATGTCCTACCATCCGAATATAGTGAGCCTCCCAAATCAACTTTGCATGCTCACTTGCGGGAACACATAGGTTTCCCAGATGGCATAACATTCCATCCTAAATGTGAAAATAGGTGGAATTCATGCATGTACCCAAGAGTTGATAGGTGGTGGTGAAGTTAGGGTCACACTGATAAATTTTGGGCCACTCAGATGCCTCATGCCCATAGGAATGGAGCACGGTGGTGAGTGCAACAATGGGAGGTCGACTAAGGAAGTCAATAACACGATTTGTGCTCCATGTATTATACTTGATGTTGAGATGGAATTGCTATAGGCATGTGAAACACTTTTGATGGAAGCCATTCTACAACTTCCCCTATATCTATATGAACTATAGAGGATTTTAATCAGTGTGGATGATTGTCTCCTTTCCCAGAATGTATTGTTTCCATTGACGACATGCTTGAACAATGGAATACATTTCCTTGTCATAAGTGGGGTATTTATGGACGGTATGTGAGAGTGCCTCACTATGGTATTCTACTAGATGACTGTGCTGAGTGAGAACTGTGCCTACAACATAGTTGTAGGCATCCGTCTCAATCTTGAACGATTGTTGCAGATCAGGTAAGGAGAGTAGTGGAGACGAGCACAAGCGATGCTTCATATCATCAAATTCTTGTTGTTGTGCCTTCCCCCATGCTAAATTTTCCTTGCCACCACCCTTGGTCACTAGGATGAGAGCCCATACAATATGGGTGAATCCCAACATGAACCTTCGGTAGAAATTGGCAAGTCCCAAGAAGTTCTAAAGTTCGGTTAGTGTGTTCGGGGCTGGCTAGTCATGAATGACTTGGATCTTAGCAAGATTGACATGTACCCCGTGATCATCAACAATGGAGCCCAAGTATTGGACCTTTTGCATGCCTGTTGATGATTAAAATTGTAATGATGAATTCCGCCGGCAAAGTATTTCTAAAGAGCTATTATTTAACTATGCTAATAATATAATGCTAGTGGATAGGACCCCCTTGTAGACTAGGGGCGCAATATTACACATGTTTAGCCATTGTTATGATGTTTAGTGGATAGAAATATTACACATGTTTAGCCATTGTTATGATGTTTCCTACACAATCCTACATTTTTTACGATGCATTCTTGGTTTTTTTTGGTGTGATAATAAGTGGATAATGCATTATTGTGAAATTCTTTTTGCGACACAAAACAGTTTTATGGTATGAGGAGAATTTTATTTACAGTTGCTATGTTATAACATTGTTACTAGTTCTTATGATTGATTACCTAGCCACATATATGCAAGGGATAATTTAATGGTATCATGATCGAAACAAAGAAAAAAAAACTATGAAAAGGTTCTAAAGTATAGAAAAATGAAAGAAACTATGTATTTGAGCTATAATAAAAGACTATATGCAAATTTTGAATAAAAGAAATAAGGAATACAAGCATTAGTCATAACTATTATGTTATTTGTTTGGTTAATGGACTATGTGAATTTCATTAGATTTTAATGGAGGCATATATATCCTGGTTAATATGGATTATTTCATGGAGTTATGGCAAGGGTTAACGTGTAAACTTCTTGGGTGGCGCACTATGCAATGGATATCGTCTCAGATCTTACGATGGTTTGGCATTGCATATACATTGGTTATATGGCTTGATTATTGGTGAATGTTATCCTTATTGGGTTGTCTCATAATTTGAATTGAATGGGGCCAGGTGATGGAAGCAACGTGCATTTACTGCATGTCACTCTATACGTTCCCTATCGCCTGTCACCCTAACATTGTTCCATTGTTTCAATTTCACTCTGTTGGTTGTGAAGCTCCACATTTTCAAGCTTTTGGAAGGGGAATCTTGACCAACTCACCATTTAAGTGTTTTTCCCACATGTATGATTCTTTTCTCTCCATCCATGTTGTATTCTCTATTGTATGAACCAAATGATGGCTCAGTGATGCTTGGATTCTATGTGTTCCTGAGAATTTTGACTATGTGTAAATGTGGTGTTATGGCTCTATGTGATGGCTATAAAATGTTGGCAATTATAATTAGAGAAATGGGTATTATCAGGTTGCGCGTTGTTGTTTTCTCGGTCAGTGTAGTTTTATGATGGGTCTCTATGGAATAATAAGTAACAATGGTGCAATATGGCTCTAGATTGATGATTGAGGGTTTTTGTTATATGTATCACTGTTGGTTAACTCGTTTCCTCTCCGTCGTTGTGGTAACCCTTGCCCAGTCATAGAGAAATTGCTAACAGTTACTGTGTTCATTTTTTCAAAACCCGAGTCGTGGTTGATGTCCCATTCTTATAGTATTTTCACTAAAGTGCCCCAAGATCCATCCTTGGTCCTCACTATTGTTTCTTTCAATTTGTTTATCTCTTTAGGTGTTGGAAAAAGATGTTATATCTCTGTGTTTTTTGAATAACTGTCGCTGTTAAGTTAACCCTTGTCCCTTCTCTGCAAGTGTTAGACACACTTGTGTGCACTGGTATATTTTACTATGCCTATCTTTAATCTCATCAGGTGTTAACTATTGGTTTAGTCCAGGGCTTAGAATAATAAGTTGAGGGATTGTGTGGCCCATTGTTGTTCATTTCAAAAAAAAAATTTGGCCTCTGGTTGTAAGTCAATGGTGAAATAGATATAAGTCTCGGAAGATCATCAACTCTTTGTGTTTTGTTTAAAAAGAATAATGAGCTCTTGTTGCCTCCCTACATTTGATTTTTATAGAGCTTGATTTAGACTCTAACTTGTCTTTGATATCCTCAGGTACCTTATGAGGTTTTCAAGTATCCGTTATAAGTCAAATGGTTATGGAATTAGTTTAAAGACACTTGCTCTCTCATCGAGTCTTTGCCTGGTCCTTCTATGATGAAGTTGTTTGAAAAAATAAAAATGAAAATGAGCGGTTGCATACAATTGAGGGTGGTCCTCCTATTCGTTATGGTTTCTCTTACTGTTTTTTATCTAGTGTGTCCTTGATTGCATAAGAAGACACCTGTATGATTTTTATTAAGCCGATTAGGGTTCTGGCAAGGTAAAAAATGATGCTTGTGTGTCAATCGAGTTTGGTTCACTCATATATGATTGGTTATATTGGAAAGATCATGTAGACTATTAAATGTTTAAAAAATAAGTTATACCCACAGAGATCAAGCTCTGGGTTTATGCTGGGTTGAATGTAATTGTTCAAGATTTTGTCGATTGATTAATTGAAGTCCTATGTATGATTGGGCATGCTTTTAAGTCTGTCCACAGTTTTTTAGAAGACACCTGTGTACATTTTAATTGGACCTGATTTCTGATTGATAAACAATGGATATTGATTGTTATCGTGGTGCATTATGGATTATTAGGGATAGATGTTGAGCATATTGATGTGCATTATTTGATTATTTAAAAAAAAAGGAACAAGGGATCAACATTTTATTAAACAATACTGTTGAATGGAAAACGTTTTTATAAGTTATGATTGCATAAACTGTTATAAATTAAGGTTCTTGGATTTTTAATTATTGAAACAACAAGAAACTTTGTATACAATTGGGGAACAATGAATGTTGGTGCTTTTTGGATTGATTTTTTAGCAGAGTTATGATTGTTTATTTATTTAATTTATTTTATAAACAATATCCATCAAATTCCCTACCATTTTCTCACCTTTTTGCTCAATACAAATCCTCTCACAATCCCAGATTCATTTTTCACGTCCTGTTCTTAAAATTAAATTAAAAACTATGTATTACAGCCATTAAGAAATAACACAGAGATGGATCACAACTGATATAATTTTTTTATTTTTGCACAATCGATTGTTTAATGGATTGTGGAGCAGTAATCATGTTCTTACTCCATTTCATTTCCTCACTTTTCCTCTCAATACAACCTCCTCAGATATCCCAGAACCCTTATTCACCCCCTACTCATTGACAATTATTGAATGAATTTTATGGATTGGATTGCATGGGTCTGATGTGATTGTTGAGCCAAACTTTGTTTCATATTAAGAGATTTCATGTATGGTTTGTTTAAGAATCTAGTTATTAATAAACGTTGCACACAAGATGAGCTTCTTCAGAAGAGGAATCCATGTCCGAAATAGAAGGGGTGGAGGGAATTGGAACAGAGGGCCTAGAAGGCCAATATTCTTGATACATTTTGATGCAGATCCTCAAGAGTTAAACCAACTCTTGCAAGTTGGATTTTTCAATTGGATTGGACAAGGGGTAGTCCAACCTAGACCAGATAGGCCTCCCTTCCAACCCTAGCATGTCCTTGGTATCCATGTGCCCCCTCATGTTTCATTACAACCTGAAGTTCTCGAGAATGATGGATGGTAGGGGATTGTTCACCCAACTTTCTCCCAACATCGTGGCTGGCCAAATTTGTCTCTACCTGTTCCTCCTCCACCTGTTAACCCAAATGTCCATATTTTCCCTGCACACTCACCTGTACAATCCTCCTACGCAAGAAAAAGAATCAAAACCAAAGCCCACCACATGCATGACAAAGGAAAAGTTGTTGCTGCCCCCTCCTCTTCCTCAAGTGGTGCAGCCAAATCTGTTTTATCCCACATGAACTTGAGAGATGAGTGTTCTCATGTCATCAGTGAAACAAGCCTCAAGGCTCCACACAGCCTAAGGATAATTCAGGAAATTCAAAAGGAGATAACAACAACAAAGGGAAAATTGCCTCCCAAAGTGGAAAATATGGTTTTTGAGTATATGTATTATTGTTTCGTTGAGAACAGTTGACTGCTGAAGTTTTTGGACAACATAATATTTCGTATATTTTGGATATTATATGTTTGGATATGAATTGAAATATCATTGGTATTTAATTTTCAAATTATGAGAATGCTTATGGGAGCCACAAGGAGGGATGTGTTTGATTGATTGACTAGTTATGTTTATTTTTGTTAAGAAACTAAAGGGAGTCACAAGGGGTCCCACCTACTAGTTATTATTTATTAAAAGACCCTTATTATTATTATTATACTAATTCTTCCCCTAAACTAAAAGTTAGTTGAGTTTTAATTAACTTAACTAAAATATGTAGTTGAACTACTTCAACTAATTTGGGATGCATAAAAGAAAAAGGAGAAGGAAGAACAAGAGGAGAATAGAAGGAGAAAGCATACTAAGGATTGTTCTTGAGTTTTATTGAGATAGTTCAGTTTTCATTCATTCTTCAATTCATTAAAAGCCTTTAATTCTCTTTTATGACAACAGGGTCCTATTGTAGACAACAAGATTCAAAGCTGAATCACATCATTCAGACACTTGTTTTCAGAGGTGTTGATCTATCTTTGATAGTCTTTGTAGAACTGTCTATTTATGAATTACATTTCATGCCTAATAAAGGATATTGTGCAGAGTCAAGTGGGCATCAATATGTGGCAAGTTGATCCAACTTTTAAAGTTCAATTTTTTACTTCCTATCAGAGTCCTTTTGTATGGTTTTCATTGAGGATATCTAAGTTTGAGTTTTGTCTAAACTCCCTTAGGGACTTTTGTAAAGAGAATGATTCTTTTGATTTATTGGAATGAAATAAGTGATTGCTTTTATGTCTTATCTGTGTTAATATGTGACTTGGTATTTTTTCTTTTGTCTCCACATTTACTTTTGCATTTGTTATATTCAGAAAATTAAATAAAAATGTTGAATTTTGCAACAATCTTCTATTTTAAAAAATCATCCTAAGCCCTTGTAACTAATACTTGTGCATTGGGAAACAATTTTTGAGGCTATAAACATAGGGTGATATTCCCATCTATCTTGCCTTACCCAAGAAAGATATGAAAATGCTTGAGTAAGATTATTTCATATCTTTTCCTCAACATTTATTTGGCGACCATACTGGGGAGATCTTCCATATCTCTCTGGTTGTTTTTATGCTTGATTATCATTGAATATATTTACATTTCTGATATTGATCCTTTGACTGTTTCTTTTCTTCATGACTGTACCTATTGTAAGGCAGCCCAATATTGAGCCCGATCTTCAAGATCATACCAGCATTGCTTTAAAATTGTTTAATACCATCTTAGATACTGTTAATACCTGGGTTGAGCTTAATCTCTCATGGGCAGCAATTGAACAAGACACAAGTGTCCAAGAACACTGGCAAGCTAGGCAAAGACAATGTAGGAATCAACCATAGATATCTTTTTCCTATAGTTTTGATCTTCTTTTCATGTTCTTAGACCCTCGTATCTCTAGGAGAATAAAAGGTTTATCACCGAAAATTAATCCTATTGCTGAAATAGGAAGAAGGAACGTTGTTTTGTCAGCCCATCAAAGTACTCTAAGGAGAACTTTTTCTAATTCAACCAGTTCATCTTTCTCTCCCTTACCTATCGTTCACAATATGACATCTAGTGGTGGCTCTGGTTGTAGTGGAGGTGCTTCTTCATCTCAACCTTCAACCTTGTTATTTAATGGTAGCTTATATAGTCACCAAGTCCCTGTCCAATCTACTACAAATCCTGCCAAAGTCATTAAAATGTATGGGCTTTTTTAGTTTGAAGAAGATGATACAACTACCCCATAGCATGTTTCTTCCCCTCATAACCTAGCACCTGCTGCTCATCGACTTCCTAAATTCAAAGAGCATCTCCCTAGGTTTTTAGGGAATAACACTGTCACTACAAATGAACACTTGGTGTCATTTTCTAATGCCTGTCACAACATAGGAGCCAATGAAAATGAAACTTGTATGCACTTATTTGTGAATTCCCTTGAAGGGAAGGTTGCAACCAATTTCTTTGAACTCCCTCCTAATATTGTTTCTACTTGGGAGGAGTTAGTCTATTGGTTCAAATATACCTATGGGCAATCCAAAATCCCAGCTGAGCAGTTGCGAGAGTACAATAACATTGCTTATAAGGATGGTGAGACTATCAATTCCTTCAACTTGTGTTTCACCAAATTATATAACCAAATCCATGAACTCATTCTCCCTCAGAACAAAGCCACTTTAATTCATTATTATAATGAATTACCTGCCCCATACCGTCATAGGCTTGAGGAAAAGGACATTGATAAGCTTGGTTCTGCTCTACATACTTTTTTAGAGTATGAAGAAAAGATTGAATGAACAGGTCTTCCTAGGGGAGAGTCAATTAAATAGACAGACATGTCCACCCTCTTATAGCTTGTACAAGACATGAATAATCAAATGATAACATATGAGTGGAAATGAAATGTCCCCTTTCTTACCCTTGGAGCTTCATCTTCTTCTACACCCCCCTTTAGAAATCCTAATGAAAATAATTTTCAGCCTAAATCTATCATGCCTCATAGTTGGTGTAACTTTTGTGAAGAAAACCATGAGGAAAGTACATGTGAGGTAAATAAGAGTGCCAGAGATAAAATGTTTGGTAAGAGGATGGAAACTACCATTGTTGTCCTAGACTTTGCAGAGCCAGAGGATGTCATAATCATAAATACCAAGAATAAATCCTATGCTCAAAAAGGAAAATACGATATTCCTCGCACTTCTTCTAGCCCAAGATCATCTAAACCAGCTACTATGGTTCAGGTTCCTAAGGTTCCTAACATTCAAGGAACTACCTCGCCTCTTTCCTCTTCCAAATAAAACATTCTAAATCAGTTGGCCAACATCAAAGAAGATGCTACCCTCCTGGACATGATTGTTGTCCCTGAACAACAGAAGCATCTAAAAATTTTTATGGAAGGAAAAGCTTCCATTGTATCTAACCTCTATGAAGAGGTAGATGAAGAGGATTCATCTGTAAATAAAGTAGGTGTACATAAATTTAGGTATCCTGTAAAAAAAACCCCGTTAAATATTTTTGTAAAGATTATGGATAAGATTTCCCATTGTTGTCTCATTGACAGTGGTTCGGGCCCAAGTGTAATGTCAAAAATTATTATGGAAGATCTAAGCTTGTCTTGTACAAATGAAAATGATAGAAGCATGCTTTCTTATAATAGTTTACAACAAATGACCATAGGTGAAATCAAGGATGTGATCTTGGTTTTGTGCGTGCATCCTAAAATAAGGACAAACCTTAATATTCAGGTAATAAATATGCCAATGAGTAATTACTCGATTATCTTAGGAAGAGATTTGCAATATTTGACAGGTGGATACCTTTCACTCGATGAGACACACTTATCCATTCCTCAGAATGGTAAAAACATCATAGTACTAAGAGAGGGGAGAATTTCACTTTACATAGAAAGCATCCCACAACCTAATGTGAATTATATTGAGGAGGACCTAGGAGTGAATTCCATATTTGTAGATGAGGACAACACTACCTTGGAACAAATCGACTTAGAGGATGGGATGTGGCATATGCACTTTGATGGTTCATGCTCCAATGAAGGAAATAAAGATGGTATTATCTTGTACTCTCCCGTGGGTAAGATTCATAACTTTTTCTATAGGTTAGAGTTTTCTTTCACAAACAATGTCACTAAATTTGAAGCATTACTACTAGGCATTGAAAATGCCTATAATCTGGGTTGTGTTCACCTTACAGTTTTTGGGGATTCCAAACTTGTTGTAAACCTTGTACATAAGATATACTCTCCTAGCAACAAGTTAATGAAACGTTACACCCAAATTGTTTGGGAACTTATCTCGAACTTACTATATTTCAACATCACTCATGTTAAAAGGGAATTGAACTCAATGGTTGACAGATTAGATGTCTTTGCAACCTCTCCTACTCGACAAATTCTGCCACAAAGATGTTATTGTACATTTCAATCTTTCTATCGTCTGCACATCCCTAACAACATAGAGTCATGGAAGGTCTTTCCTAATGATTAGAGCATCTGTACTTTCATTCAAAATGAACCTTATAAGCCTAAGGAAATTATATCGATGGAAGATAAAAAAATTCCTAAAGGATTGACTCCTCTAGAAAGTTCATTTTCGTCGAGTGATGTAGGCATCAAAGAAAAACATAAAGAAGAGGAGTAAAAAATGAAAGTTGGTGAAACCATTTCCTTAAACATTAGAACACCCGAGTCTCCAAATAATGTTAAAATAGGTTCCCAATGTTATGATGAAGAAAAATTGAAGTTCACTAAGATGCTTGGTGAATTTCAAGATGTTTTTTCTTGGTCTTATGAGGATCTTCGTGGTTTTGATCCTAATCTTATACAACATGCCATTCCTATAAAGGAGGGAATAAAACCAGCTAGGCAAAAGAAAATACCCATTAACCCTGCACTAGAAGAAACTATTTGAAAGGAGTTGGAAAAACTCTTGAAGGCTGGGATCATTTTCCCAGTTAAGTATTCTAAGTGGGTTTCCAATTTGGTTTTCATTCGAAAAATAACTGGTCAGATCAGATTATGCATAGATTTTCACACATTGAATAGGGCTAGTATAAAAGATCACTTTCCTCTCCCTAATATGGAAATTATTTTGCAACAAGTTGCAAGGTCACAGATGATGTCCTTAGTTAACGGTTTTTCTAGTTACAATCAAATCAAGGTAATAAATATAAAACCACTTTTATTACTCATTGGGGCACTTTTTCTTATGAACGTATGCCTTTTGGCTTATCTAATGCAGGTGCCACTTTTAAAAGAGATATGAAAATAGATTTTGACAATTTGATCGATAAGATTATTTAGATCTATCTTGATGACTTAACTGTTTATTCTAAAAATTGATCAGATCATTTTGGTCATCTTAAAAGAGTTCTTATGCGATGCAAGAAATTTGGAATTTATCTAAATCCTTCTAAGTCTATTTTCGGTGTTATCAAGGGAAATATACTTGGATACATTGTCTCCGATTCAGGAATAAGCATTGATCCTGAAAGGATTGTTGCTATCCTAAATCTTCCTACTCCCACTTCCAAGAAGGAGGCTCAAGATTTTATGGGTGTTATTAACTTTGTCTCTAGGTTTGTTCTTGATTTTGCTGCAATGGTCAAGACAATTCATAATCTACTTAAGCAAGATCATTCCTTTTCTTCGACAGATGATGCATAAAATGCTTTTGTAGGGATCAAGAAAGCGATCAGTTCAGCACCAGTTTTGGCGAAGCTGGATTTTGAGAAGGAATTTATGATATATACTAATGCCACGTAGGAAGCAGTTTTTGCTATCCTCATGCAATGTGATGACCAAGTTAATGAAAAACCAATGGATTACATGAGTCAAAGCTTGTATGATGTTGAGTTTAAATATTATTTTATTGAAAAGCATTCTTTCGCTCTTGTTAAAGTTGTTGAAAATTTTTGCCACTTCATCTTAGGTAAGCACACGTTGGTAAAAGCCCCTTTACCCATTGTCAAGTTTTTGCTCTCACAGACTTATCTTTCAGAGAAGCTTGCACATTGGCTTGCCAAGATCCAGGAGCATGATTTAACTATCATGAATTCTAACACCATTAAGGGATGTGACTTAGCCCTTCACTTAGCTCAGCATGCTGAAACTAGTGAAGAAATCGATGAACATGATAGCTCTCTATCAACACTATTTTACATTGACAATCAAATCCTTCCTGTGTCTGAACATCCTTGGTATAAAAATTTGGTTTACTGTTTGCAAAATCAAAGGTGTCCAAATAAATTAGACACTCACAAAAGAAGAAGGCTTTGTCTCGAATATGCTAGATACATCATTATAGGATACTTCTTGTTTAGAAGATCCGTTGATGGTATGTTGCTTTGCTTTGTAAATAATGAGGAAGCACAAAAATGTTGTAGGAAACTCATGGTTCTTCAAAATTTTTTATTCATGTAGGACACCACTTTTCTACTAAAACCAATTCTTTAAGATTATCAGGAAAGGGTATTATTGGCCTTCAATATTTCGTGATTCTTATGTTTCTTCAATATCGTGTGACAAGTACCATAAATTTGTTAGGAAAGAACATATTTCTGCTATGCCTTTACAACTTGTCCTCCCAGACTTTCCTTTTTCAAAATGGGGTTTGGACTTTATTGGTCCTATTAATCCTTCGTCTTCAGAAGGAAAAATCTTTATCTTGAAAACCACAAACTATTTCATGAAATGGACTGAATTTGTCCCTCTTAAACATTCGTAGGATTCGCAGGTGATTTCTTTCCATGAAAATAATATTTTTTCCAGATTTGGTCTTCCTTGGGAAATTATTACAGATAATGGTCTTGCTTTTATTTCTACTAAGATGACCCAATTTTTAGCTAAGTTGGGGGTTAAACATTTTACTTCATCAACTTATTATCCCCAAGGTAATGGTCAGGCCGAGTCTACCAATAAGAATCTGGTAAGAATTATCAAAAGGATCATTGAAGATAAGCCTTTTCAATGGCACACTCTCCTCATTTACACCCTTTGGGAAGATCAAACTACCTCCAAGGTGAGCACTGATTGCACTCCTTTGTAGCTCGTTTATGGTCAAGAAGCCATTCTGCCTACTGAGCCATAACTTTCCTCCTTAAGGTTAATGCTACAGGTCAAAGAATTAAATTCTTCTGATGTATCTCAAAGAATGAATGCACTTTTGGCGGAGCAAAGGATGTTTTCCTTGGATAATATAAAGAGAAGACAATAGACTGCTAAAAAATATTTCAACAAGAGTGTCAAAGCTATAAAATTTAAAGTCAATGAGATGGTATTGTTGTGGGATTCAACTCATGCTGATAGAGGAAGGCATTCAAAGTTTCTAAAATTATGGTTGGGTCCTTTTAAGATCGTTGTTGTCCTAGGCACAAATTCTTACATTCTAAAGGACTTACAAGAGCGATTGTTTTCCTACAACACTAATGGTTCCCACTTAAAACATTACGTGGAACCAACTTGAAGAGTTTAATGTTGTTTGGAATTTTTTTTGTATATTAGTAGTTTTTCATTTCTATTTTTACATTTCTGTTTTTCAATTTCTATCATTTCATTTCTGCTTATTTCAATTTTGTTGTTTCATTTCTACTATGCCATTTCTTTTTTTTTGTTCTTTTTGAATTCATTTATTGTCAAAATAAAATGTTGAATAAGTTTTTCCACAACGATGCTTCTGCAAAGTATTGTTAATCAATAACAATCAAGTTACACAACATTCATGTTGTTCCCCTTGAAAGCATCATTGAAATTGTTACCTACTCCCTCTGTTGTTTATAAGATAGTTGGTTTTATCCCTCTTCTGTTTTCCTTTTCTTCATCCGTTTCAAGATTCAAAAGACCAAGTTCAGAAAATTTTTCTCCTTAAAGTCAAGAACATTCTTTTTTAGTTGAATGATTATGCTTACATGGATAATTCCCAAATTCCCTGTCATTTTCTCACCTTTTCGCTCAATACAAATCCCCTCACAATCCCAGATTCATTTTGCATGCCCTGTTCTTAAAATTAAATTAAAAACTCTGTATTACAATGATTAAGAAATAACACAGAGATGGATCATGACTGATATTATTTTGTTTTTTTTTTCACAGTCGATTGTTTAATGGATTGTGGAGCAGTAATCATGTTCTTAATCCCTTTCATTTCCTCACTTTTTTGCTAAATACAATCCCCTCAAATATCCCAGAACCCTTATTCACCCCCTTCTCATTGACAATTATTAAATGAATTTTATTGATTAGATTGCATGGGTCTGATCTGATTGTTGAGCCAAACTTTGTTTCATATTAAGAGATGTCATGTATGGTTTGTTTAAGAAGCTAGTTGCTAATAAACACTGTATACATGATGAGATTCTTCAGCAAAGGAAGACATGGCCGAAATAACAGGGTAGAGGGAATTGGAACAGAGGGCCTAGAAGGCCAAGATTCTTGATACATTTTGATGTAGATCCTCAAGAGTTAAAACAACTCTTCCAAGATGGATTTTTCAATTGGATTAGATAAGGGGTAGTCCAACCTAGACCAGAGAGGCCTCCCTTTCAACCCTACCATGTCCCTGGTATCCTTGTGCTCCCTCATGTTTCATCACAACCTAAAGTTCCTGAGAACGACAGATGGAAGGAGATTGTTCATGCAACAGTCTCCCAACATTGTTGCCATCCAAATTTGTCTCTACCTGCTCCTCCTCCACCTATTAACCCAAATTTCTATATTTCCCTTGCACACTCACCTGTACAATCCTCCCATGCAAGAAAAAGAGTCAAAATTGAAGCCCACCACATGCATGACAAAGGAAAAGTTGTTGCTGCCCCCTCCTCTCCCTCAAGTGATTTAGCCAAATCTGTTTCATCCTGTATGCACTTGAGAGATGATTGTTCTCATGTCATCAGGGAGATCAAGTCTCAAGGCTCCACACAACCTAAGGCTAATTCAGGAAATTCAAAAGGAGATAGCAACAACAAAGGGAAAATTGCCTCCCAAAGTGGAAAATATGGTTTTTGAGTATATTTATTATTCTTTTGTTGAGAATAGTTGACTACTGAAGCTTTTGGACAACATAATAGTTCAAATGTTTTGGATATTATGTGTTTGGATATGATTTGAAATATCATTGATATTTAATTTTCAAATATGATTATGGGAGCCACAAGGAGGGATGTTCTTGATTGATTGACTAGTTATGTTTATTTTTGTTAAGAAACTAAAGGGAGTCACAAGGGGTCCCACCTACTAGTTATTATTTATTAAAAGACCCTTATTATTATTATTATACTAATTCTTCCTCTAAACTAAAAGTTAGTTGAGTTTTAATTAAATTAACTAACAGAGGTAGTTGAACTGCTTCAACTAATTTGGGATGCATAAAAGAAAAAGAAGAAGGAAGAACAAGAGGAGAATAGAAGAAGAAAGCATACTAAGGTTTGTTCTTGAGTTTTATTGAGATAGTTCAGTTTTCATTCATTCTTCAATTCATTAAATTCCTAATTATCTTTTGTGATAACAAGGTCCTATTAAAAGACTAATTCTCTTTTATGACAGGTGAGTGTGCAGGGGAAATTTGGACATTTGGGTTAACCGGTGGAGGAGGAGCAGGTAGAGACAAATTGGTTTAGCCACGATGTTGGGAGACTTCTGGGTGAACAATCTTATGCCATCTGTCAATATCAGGGACTACAGGTTGTAATGAAACATGAGGGGGAACAAGGATACCAGGGACATGGTGGGGTTGGGAGGGAGGCCTTTTTGGCCTATGTTGGACTACCCCTTATCCAATCCAATTGAAAAATCTAGCTTGGAAGAGCTGGTTTAACTCTTGTGGATTTGCATCAAAATGTATCGAGAATCTTGGCCTTCTAGGGCCTTTGTTCCAATTCTCTCTGGCCATGGCTTCCTCTGTTGAAGAAGCTCATCCTGTATGCAATGTTTATTAGAAACTAGCTTCTTAAACAAACCATACATGACATCTCGTTAATATGAAATAAATTTTGGCTCAATAATCACTTCAGACCCATGCAATCCAATTTATAAAATTCATTTAATACTTGTCAATGAGCAGGGGGTGAATAAGGGTTCTGGGATATCTGAGGGGGTTGTATTGAGTGGAAAAGTGATAAAATGAAAGGGATTAAGAGCATGATTACTGCTCAACAAATCATTAAACAATCAACTACGTTATTATAACAAAAGCATATCAACTATTACCCATCTCTGTGTCCTCCTTTAATTGTTGTAATAAAGGGTTTCCATTTAATTTTAATTTAATTTTAAGAAGAGGGCATGCAAAGTGAATCTCATATTATGAGGGGATTCGTAATGAGTGAAAAGTGAGAAAAATGACAGGGGATGATAATAGATATTGTTCATAAAATAAATTAAATAATCAATAATCATAACCCTGTATTAGAGTCAATCTAAAAAGCACCAACATTCATTGTTTCTCAATTGTATACCAGACTGTTTGCTGTTCCAATAATTAAATTTCCTAGAATTTATCAATTCATAATAGTCTATGTAATCATAACTTATAAACAAAACAACCTTTCCATTCAATGGTCCCGTTTAATAAAGCGTTGATCCTTTCTTTATTTTCTTTCTTTTTAGAAATAATAAAAAAATGCACAACAATATGCTTGACATCTATCCTTGATAATCCATAATGCATCACAATAATAATCAACATCCATTGTTTACCAATTAACAATCGGACCCAATTGAAATATACACATGTCTCTTTTCAAATACGAAAATAATTCGAAATATACTTGATTATACACAGTCTTCATCATATCAATCAACAATATCTTGTAATGAAACAAAAGTAAAAAAAAAACATAAAAAACAAGCCTTATCACTGTGGATATAACTTCCTTCTAAAACAATCAGTATTCTATGTGATGTTCCAATATAATATATCAAGTGTACATAACCAACTACACACATGCATTAGTTTTCAAAATAGCTAGAGCCCTGATCGGGCTTAACAAAACCACATAGGTGTTTCCATTTGCAATCAAGATCACACTAGTAAAAACATAGTGAGTGAAACCATAACGAGTAGTAAGACAACCCTCGATTGTGTGAAAGTGTCAGTTTCATCTTATTTAAGCAATTTAACAATACCAGGATGAGACAGAGACTCGATGATAGAGCGTGTTGTTTTATAAAAATACCTCCATAACCATTTCATTGATACCCAATACTAGATAGCCCCAGAAGGTGCCCAAGGTGAGCAAAGACAATGGAGTCTACATTAGGCTCTGTCAAAAATCAAATAAAGGGAAGCGACAAGAGTTCATTCATCCTTACCATCAACACAGAGAGTTGAAGGTCTTCTGAGACTTATCAACCATAGGAAAAAATACCTCTTGTAAAAGACACAACAGTGAGCCACACAATATTACTTATTACTCCAAGTATCGACAACATAACCAATAGTTAACCACCGAGGAGAGAAAAGACAGGTAGAACAAAATATCAATTGCACATGGTGCATTTAACACTTGTACAGGGGAGACGAGGGTTAATTTATCAGTGGAAGTTATTAAAGAAACATAGAGATATAACATCTCTATCCAATATGTAAGAGCCGAACAACTTGACAACAACACCAGTGTGGACACACTCGTCCTTTTGACAAACTGCTCAGATATAAATTGTATCAATCCACAACCATACATGCATGTATTAATGTTAGGGCCAACCAATACTAGATATTGGGATACTTTGGTTAAAAGACAGTAAGAATAGGCTAACAACCACGATTTGGGGTTTGGAGAAATAACACAACAACTGTTGGAAATTCCTCGCGACTGGGTAAGGGTTACCACCATGAATGCGAGGGAATGAAATAACTGACAGTAATACGTAGAGTAAAACCATCCATCATCAACGTAGAGCCATACTGTACCACTGTTCACTTATTATAACACAAAGAACCATCATGATACTAAACTAACCGAGAAACAGCCAATGCACAACTTAAAATACTCATTCCTTTTCTTGCAATCATAAACATTTTACAGTCATCACAAAGATCCATAATACACATATACACAGTCAAAATTCTCAAGAAGACACATAATCCAAGCATCATTGAGCCATCATTTGTTCATACAATAGAGAATACCTTATGGATGGAGAGAAAAAAAATCATACCTGTGGAAAAACGCTTAAATGGTGAGTTGGTCGAGCCTTATTTCTTCCAAGAGCCTTAAATTGTGGAGCTTCACAACCAACCGAGTGAAAAATGAAACAATGGAACAATGTTAGGGTGACGAGTGATAGGGGGAGTATGGAGTGACGTGCAGTAAATGAACGTCGCTTCCATCACCTGGCATATTCAATTCGAAGTACGAGACTGTTGATACTGAGAGGGGAGTGAATTAGTATCAAGTACAATTTAAAAACCTTTTCAAATTATACTTAAACCATTCAATTATATCCAATGAGAGATGAACAATAGTATAATATTTACACCAATACACCACAATACACCATGCACAATATATGAGAGATAATCAATCGTTATTGTTCAAGGGAAGTAATGAATTCCAAAGGTAGCTACAACTTCGAAATATAAAGGGAGGGATAAACCTCCAAGAGGAAGATACAATCCTCCAATATCAAGAGAGGTTTGACCTCTCCATCCTTTCCCCTTCCTTCCACCCAAGAACATATGAGAGATAATAAAACTTTACATTAAATCATCACCATCAACCAACCATCACATAGAGCCCGATAACACTTCCTAAGACTTCTTCAAATTTTGTAATTGTTCAATTCTTGGAATACTATGATCCTGTAGATAATATTACTCAATGTATTCTATGAAACTCCTCCAAGTCTCACTCCTTGAATCCTCCCCCAAAAGAAGTTATAGAAAGAATGGTAGACCTTGTTCAATTCTGGTTTATTCAGAAGACATAACTTGTACAGAATGCCCCGTGCTAAATATTTAACATTAGATTCTGAAACTCGCACAAAAGAAACTAAAGTTTGTACTCTTTCCAATGAAATCTGTCCCAGTTAATTTTTATTCTCTATGAATAAGTTATGACTTTTTAACCCGGAACACCTATTTATTGACTAGCTTCAGGACTGGTCAAAAACCCTATCTTCCATAGAGTGTATCTCCATAATTATAGTGAATCAAGAGATGAAACTTTTACCACAGGTACCTTGATGTGTCTTCTCAATACCATAGCAAATTCACCATCTGAATCGTTCTATAAAAAACTTTATAGAAAAAATGGTAAGATGAACTGTAAATAACATACCTTAGAACACTTCACCAAAAGACTTCATCCTCCCTTGAAATCCAACCTTCTTTACTTATGATTTCCTATGAAATTCGACTTGTGTATAAAATAAATGTATAATGATATTTATTTAAATGATTTATGTCACTTCCTTTTAACATTAGGGCCAACCTGACACTTTCTTATTTTGTAATTCTTTTCTTT